>JAHZNB010001516.1:0-11645 GCA_027744295.1 Callyntrura guangdongensis
GTGGCATTGTGCCTATTGTGACAGCTTTGATTACTTTGTTTGGTGTAGTTGTAATATCCCAGCCCCCAATGTTCACAGGACGAGAAGAAATGAGTGATGGCGTGTTGGTTAGTTGCTGCTTGTTCACTAAACTAGTCTCTAGTTTTTATAATGTGTCATTCCTCTGGGGAAAATTACATTTTTAGTTCGGGACCATCTTGGGCATTCTCTGCATGATGTCGGCCACGTTGACCACAGTGATCATGCGATATTTGAAGAATGTCCACTTTGCAATGACCATGATGGCACTCGGAATTGTTGGCACAGTGGAAGGATTCATTGTAACTCTGTTCACGTCACCCTTCGAACTGCCTCTGAAAGGGGGTTATCAAGACCTGGCGCTCGCTTGTCTGATAGTTGGGCTCTTCTTTTTTGGGCAGCTGGCTCAAACTTTAGCACTCCAACGCGAGGAAGCGGGAATCATTAGTCTGGTGAGAACTTGTGATGTCCTTCTTGCCTTCATTTGGCAGGTCCTCCTACTACATCAACAGGCTCCATTTTCAAGGTATTTGTTTTCTGTCTATGAAAAATATTTTAAACATTTTGTATCGCAAATTGGTTTGTATTTGTCGTTTTTTTCTCAACTTTTTTAATCGTAGCTGCATTGGTGCTCTGATAGTAACAGTAGGCGTGTGCATAACTGCCGTAAGAAAATGGATCTCTGATCTGCCGGATCACAACCCAATTCGGAGGAAACTATATTTCATTTTAAAATAGAATTTTACAACTTTTTAAAAAGTATGTGTGATGTGATTGATTGCTATTTTATTGAAATTAATATAAACATACAAAATCACTTGAAGCGTTGAAATGCCATGATCATATAATATCAACAAGTACTTATAGGTGTACCTACTTACATTAAAAACGATTTTTTGTACGGGTAAAGGTAAAAGACATCATGTTCCTGTACGTGTGTATTCATTATTTGAACTGACAAATTCTATAATAGTTCCAAGAAATCTTAGTATGTGTACATTAGCCCATGGTGTGAACTGCGATTCATGATATCCCGATATGCCTAGAAATGCTTGGTACTTTTGACCTAATTTCTGATGTTCCTGCATAAGTGGCAACTCATGGCTCATGGCATACCTGAATGTGACGATCGGGGGAAAAAATTGTTGCCAATGCAATATTCATAGGGTTCTGTGTGGAGGTTCGTTATTTCTTTTTCATTACTCATTCCTATGGACGAACAATTATTGACGTTCTTTGAAGATTTCAAAACCAAACAAATTCTTAAAAATATTCAACAATCGACAGTTTGTTTAGTCAACGATATTTTCTTTGGGTTTAGCAATGGTTTAAATTGCACAGCCTCTTATTTCTTTGAAGATTTCAAAACCAAACAAATTCTTAAAAATATTCAACAATCGACAGTTTGTTTAGTCAACGATATTTTCTTTGGGTTTAGCAATGGTTTAAATTGCACAGCCTCTTTTGCCGAATTCCTTATCGTTTTTAACTTTGATTTTACGTAGAGAGATGTAGACAAGGTAGTAAAAATGAAATGCGCTTTAAGGCCAAGTATGTAAGTTATGTCGTCGTCGTCGATTGTTTTATTTCCGTTGCTCATTCTTGCTGTCTTTATGTGGATGTTCCCTTCATGCAGGAGTTACCACGACCCAAAGTTTCAATTGTCCCTTGAAAAGTTACAGTATGATGGGGTAAACCCTACCGAAATTATGACGTGGTGGGAGCAAATTAAAACATTACGGTTAGCAAATGCATCACGTGTATTTCCCATCTGCATTTCATACAGTGAAGGTAATGGCTGGCCACCAAAGGTTAGCAAATTTAGTAGTTATTTTGCAACCCTCGACAAGTTGAAAGCGTATGATCCTCAAATACACTCCTGGAAATTGGCGAAAAAAAAATTGCTAAGTAAAGTACGTACATTTTCTATACCATTTTTAATAGTTCAGAAATGTTACAAAGCGGCATCTTACTTGTATATTATTGATTCATTTGCAATTTAGATTGAAGTTCGAACAGTCACAGTGAAAGTAGAAAATGGAAAAGATGACGATGGTAAGCGATTAAACTTATCTTTGATAATGAACATATTTTTTTATTATGAAATAATTGTAAACCAGCAATTGAAGTGTTTTTTTCTAAGACGAAAAAAAGAAATCGGTTGCCCTTAACCAGTGGCTAGGGTTTACATTAACGATAAAGGAGAATGTCAAGGGAATTTATGTGCAGTCGGTAGTTGGTCCGTTAGGAATACCCGCAGGCGAGTTTAATGTTGACGATTTCCGGTGCAAGTCTGGAATTGGAGATGACAAAAGAGTTTTACGCTATCAGCATATAGTGCCATGTAGCTACACTCCGAGAGCTATCGACGTGGTAAGACTTTATCTTCGTACAATGCAATGGTCCGTGCTATATGCTGTTTAAGTGCTAATTAAATATAACTGCTGGAAATTTATGCGTAGCATCCTAACGCATTTGTCATTGACGCCTCTGAAAGTACTGAAAATATGGCTCTGCCAAGCAGATTTACCTTCAGATACCGTTGGGCGGAGGCACAATGTCAAGAAACGGGATTTTTTCAATTTATGTATAAATTAAAATATGAACTCTGTCACTTCTCTACATTATTGTTGCATACCTCATTTATTTCTCATAAAGGCAAATGACATGACAGAATGCTATTGTATGTGTGTCCTAGAATTATAGCAACAATTGACTTTGAAAATTTCGAAAGCGTACTATCGCCAATTTATCATTTGCCTAAGATGGTTTCCCTTTCTGGCTTGCCGACTCCTTACCACCCACATTATTCGGGAGTTACATGTGCTCCGCAGCCCAACAAAAAAATAGTGAATATTATTGACGATGGCACTCGAATTATTCCAAATAAGCAGTACGATGAATGTGTGGTAAACGGTGTGGGTAGAGGCGAAACAGATCTGGACAGATTCACTTGTCCCCCAGGTCACTTCAAATGTGCAACCATTTGGAAAACTGCAACGGAATGGGTAGATTTGAAAAATAAATGGTGGTCAACAATTGTTAAAAAACTAGGTAACTTTCGAGATTGTTGTGAAGTGGGACCAATTAAACCCCCACCGCCGACAACAACCACAACAACCACAGAAAAGTTAATCCAAACTACCCTTAAAGGGACCCCTAGTGCCGCTAATACCACCGAAGAACCATTGCTCACTACCACAAAAAAACTACAGCCTCCGTTAATAGTGTTACAAATTCAGGCTCAATATTTAAAAGGAAAAAGTAAACGAACAGAAAAGGTTTTGTAAAACACTTAAAACAAATCTAATATTTTTCACTTCCAGTATAGATATCTAATACGTACCAGGCTTATATAATATTACTCTGTGCTTCATGAATGTCAATAGGAAAATCAAATTTCTCACGGTGACCTTTGTATTTTTACGTGGCTGGTGCTAGTCCCGATTGCGAATCATGCTGCTCGATTCCTCAAAGATATTCCAGATTTTAAGAGTGTGGGATTGGGGTTGTGGATAATTGTAAGTTTAAATTACTAATGAGTAATTACTTTCATGCTGAAAAAATTTATAACTACGCCGAGAGTTTTATCGTATATTTTGTCCTAATTTTCTAGTTGCATGTGGCATTGCACTCCATTGGAATAATTTTAATATGGGTTTCATTTGGTCTAGTTATTGGTAAGTGCATGTTAACCAGTCTGTTTTTATTGCGGAAACACAAAAACTCTGTAAAAAAATTGTTGTTTTAATGCACGAATATTAATTAACAAGGCAGTGGCGAAGACAAACTTGGGAACGTGTCTGGGCGACACTTTTTGCTTGGTGTGCTTTGCACAAGTCTTCAGCACCTGCAGTTTGTCACAGGCTTGAAACGGGATCACACGGAACGAGTTTCCTTCTATTATGTCCTTACTCATTCGTTGAGTGGGTACATTTCCCACTTTTTTGGATGTACGTTTGCATTTTTGTTCTAAACCAAAAACCATAATATTATTCAATGTGATTATTCCACATTCCACATATTTTTATGTCTAATTAATGGTTATTTGAAATGATATCCAGATGTGTCTGTGTTCTTATCTAATGCCGATACTCAAAGAAAATGGGTAAGCATGGGATTTTTCATTATTTGGCTGGCAGGCATAATAGCAAGTTACTTGGTGGAGAAAAAACAGGATAAACTTCTCGGAGTTGTGTTTCATCGAGCCCAGTGCCCTATTTTACAGCGAATTGTTCTTGAGAATCGACAACGGCCACCGTTGATGAGAATTAAATTAGTAATTTTATTGCTCTTGTGCCTGGGTCAGGGACTTTTGTTTGCACTCATTATATTCAAGTTTAATGTACACACCACGGCACGTATGAAGTTGAACAGGAAATCAACTTTAGCAAGGACTTTTGACAATGTTCATGACCATCTCGTCGCCGACGATGCTTTTTGATGATAATGGTGTGTTAGGATATTTATGGCAAATGTGTAAAAAAGGAACATGTCTTTAATTCAGTTTCTCGTTATGTTTAGTTTATTAAATCCAAAATAAAATAAAATTGTTTATTACATCGAATTATTTATGTACAATGTGCTCAATAATAGGGTGGAATAATAGTTTATTTACTTATTTTGAATGGTGATCCATTTTATTCGCTTGCCTACAAATCAAATGTACACATGTAGTATGTACAATCTTCCACTGAATGTAAACAATAATGAAAGTCTGTGTCTCGGTCTAATTCTTACAGTTATAATTTATATTCTTACATACTATATGTTTTAAAATTATGTATTCTAAATTCGTTCGTTAGCAAGTTACGTTAATAAGAGAATTTGCCGGTGGTTTTTTAATGTTTTGAAACTGCCCGCGAATTTGGATAGTTGCTGATGGGATGGGAGTTGGTTAAATTGATAATGCTCATTTTTAAATGGTTGTAATTTGTAGTGATAAATCAAAAATGTATTTACAGATGTATTACTAACTATGCATAATGTACACTATACACACTTGTAATAGGTATTGACACATATTTACAATTACAATACAAAGGTCTAATGTTAATGTTAGTTACTGGATGTTATATCTACAACAATTCGTTTTGAGACACTGTACCTTATAAACTATATACTATCTAGTGCGTAAAATAATTTTTTGATCTACTTCAAAATGTTGGTAGTTAGTTGGTAATGATGTTGAAGTTGCATTTTCAATTGTAGCACAAAATCACAAATACATATATAGGGGAAACGTTAGTACTTCATCTTCGCCAAATACATATTGGTGAATTTACGCTGTACATGATTAACCTTTAAAGTTCCTGCACCTATGCATCTTAAAACGTAAAACATTTAAGTAGTTTAAATTGTTTCCCAGCAAGTAGCACACACAATCTGGATAGTAAAGAGTAAATGTATTAAAGAATTGCTTACGTAGACATAAATACACGGTACACGGTAAATGAGAATAAGTAAGTTCGCCACATTTTATCTCGGAAAAAACTATGTATTCTTATTTGACTCCTTGGTGGACTATATTACAGTACCATTTTCCGATAACTAGAAAAAACGATTTGTTTTATGTTATTATGATAGACGGCTTGGAAAAAAGTATACAAGCGAAGGAATAGAAATACAATCTATCCACACACATTTGGTGGTATTATTATGTAACTGTAAGTAAGGATGTACGACAGGTAAGTAAATAAAAATCATTTCTATACAAGAACATGTACATTCTTTCTTTTGCCTCTAACAAACAACTTAATCTATTTAATTACACTAGGAAAAATGTATAATATACGATGTATTCACAATCCTAAAACAAAATAAATTACACTAAAAGTACACAATTACACTAAGTTCAGCTAAAACACTAATCGAAAGAATTATTATTTTTGTGGTTTCATGACAAGGTCTGATGTTTTTAATTTGGTGATTTATAAACAGGGACATTAATGTCTATCATCTCATTTAAAATGCCAATCTTTTCTCCATGAAAATTAAAATTCAACGGCCAAACACGGTTAACTAAGTCATGCGCTTTCAGTTAGTTTCGTATTAAAATCTCACTGCACCCCAACAAAACTGTCCCTCATATTTACTACCAGATTTAAGGTCCGGAAATGAATCTAGGCCTTATATATATCAAAAAATAAAGATACTTCGGCGAGGGCGTAGGAAAATTTTAAATAGGGGGTTTTCAAACAGTTCCCTTTCAGGGATTCATATATATTTTTTAAATCAGACCTGGATTTGAAATTTCTTTCATGAAAATAATTCATCCAACTGTTAAATTAGCTTTCAACTGTTAAATTGATAAATAAGAAAATTATATGACACGATTTTAAGAAACTGAAATAAAAAACTATTCCTACTCATGCAAAAACTTTCTCCAAGTATTCAAAGTTAAAGTGAGAGTCGAGTGTAAAGAGCTCGAAAATACTTACATTAGTTATGTTCCTATTTTTGTATTGTTTATTCTACCATACATTATAAAATAGTATCACAGAATTTTTGATAAAGATAACCGAATTGCTTTTCACTGATGGTTGGTATGTACTCTGAAATTTTTTCAAAATTCAAGGTTTCTTCCAGTAATATTTAATATTGTAAAAATTATTTTCAATAATTATATGGTCACCGGACATTTACATTTTTAATAGTTAGTACTGCTGCTTGCTTGCTGCTGATGGATAGATTTTTAGCAAAGCGTGGCGTATGGGCATAAGTAATGTCTTGGTATACTTTCCTTTTGTATCACATTCACATTCTGACCAATATTCTTTACAAACTCATCCATCACAAATTGCCGCTTCTATTTGCTTAGCCCATCTAAAGGATTATTTAATGTGTCGCATTTGTGCATCGTAACCCAACCTATTCATTCGTGCATGCATATCTAATATTTCAAAAAAGCATCTACAGAAATATTACAGCCAACAGAACTTCGTAGTGTAGTAGAGATGGATGAAGACCACTTATCTTAACAAATGACTATATAAACCTTTCAAACTCTTAATTACGTATTAGAATAGACGTTACACACATAAAGTTAACCTATTATATAGCTTAGTAATTTGTTTGTAGACAATAAAAATGAGGTCGCATATCAGTTTTCTAATACCATTAAAAATTCAAGTAGCGATACTTCTTGTGTTGTGCATTCCTGTACAACCTTATTATTAATCTAGATTTAGTGACCTTTATTCAGTTAGTTTATATGTACAATTTGCATATTTAGTACATAATAACGAAGGTCTAGGTACATTGTCCCATTCCGGCGGACAGAATAAAAAATATTATATTTTTCCAAATTCAATAAACAGCTCTGCTTGTTTTCACATCATGCAAATTATTTTATATTTATTGTTATTTTTAAATATTACATTAACCGTATTTGACACGCTTACCTTAAATTAAAAAGATTGGAAATGTTTGATTATTTCATTCGGTCGCATTGATTTGCACTATTTTTGGTAAAAGTGGAAGATGCATCAAACAGTGGCTACATATATTTTTCCAAATGATACTTTCTTTCACCTCAGCTTCAGCTAGAAATGCTTTCACTTTTACAACAGATACCACCTGTTGGTTGCCACTCCAGGAACTCCCTTTGCAACTAAATTAAGAAATGCAAGATATAAAAGGATATGAGCAAGGTGTGAAATCCTTCACGTACCGTGCTACACTAAAACCCCAGAATTTCAACGGATTTTTTTACAACAGCGACGTGCGAGCATTTGTTCC
This sequence comes from Callyntrura guangdongensis, assembly GCA_027744295.1. Lineage (NCBI taxonomy): Eukaryota > Metazoa > Arthropoda > Collembola > Entomobryomorpha > Paronellidae > Callyntrura > Callyntrura guangdongensis. Next base: position 7,759 of record JAHZNB010001516.1, read on the forward strand.
ACACAACCGCTACAACTTGGCGTGCTATACGACACGGGGATTATTTTCTTTCACACAAGTTCAAAAAATATTTTACTTTTTGAGCCTCAATAATATTAATGGGAGTATAAGAAATTTCAAATTTAATATGAAAATGTTGATAACACCATAAAATGACAATATGGAATGCAAACAATTCTATCCATGTAGTATATATGTAGTGCTACTGCCATTATTACGTAATTAAGTTTGTGTGTACAGCTGCCTTAAAATTTCTTAACAGTAATTTTTAAAGTATTTGTTACATCGTCGCAATTCGTTTCATTTATTATTAAAAACGTAGAAAACGCCGCCATTTTGATTCCGCATAGCCCCTTTGTCTGCAAGGATAAAACTACTCTGTCCTTACGTTGACACTCTCTGATCGTAATGATGATAAACACTTTTAATTAAATTAAAGCCTGATGATTATTAACAAAACCGAAAAAGTTAGCAGAATGCGTTGATTTTTTGTTTCAATTTTTAATCAAAAACTCATAATAGTCCACGAGCAAGGGAAACTGAAGTCAGTGAAAACTCTTCAAATGATAATACTGAGTGATAAGCTGCTGCTGTTTTTGCGGCTGATTCTGACGCTGATTATGATGATATTCGAGAGTCGACGATGAAGAAAATGATGCAGATGAAATCATAGTGCTGATAAAACTCACTAGCGAAGACTGGGATAGAAGAAAAGGCACAAGGAGAGCTACGTTAATTATGGAAATGGCAAGATAAAGTTTTACTGGGGCGACGTGATGAAGTGAGGATTGAATGGAAAAACTTGTCACGGAAGTTGAAGATGCTGCAGCGGCTGCCTTCCGCTTCTGAATTGCGGCTATCTGGTCACCTGCAGAATAAAGAGACCACCATACAATATAAGATTACATAGACTATACCATTTCTCTCTCCATCTTTCCCTTTACTTGTTGTAGACGCCCCCCGTCGTCGTAAACAGGAGCGCCGAAAGTAATCGAAAGGAAAGGTGCAACGCGTCTTAAAATAACGACGGTATCGGTAAAGTGGAATATGTAACACGAACGCACGGCTAATCTTAAATGAAAGTCTAAACTGAAACTGATGATGATGCAGAGTATTAAGTAAAAGGTGGTAGTAGTAACACACAGATTCACGTAGTGAGACTTTCAAAAGGAGCAACAAACTATGGCCCCACATTACATAATAGCCACTCAGTCTCATTTTTACAACACATTACATTGATCTTTATCAACTAGCTTTTAGCAGGATTTACCGATTATTACCATTTTCGTCCATAATATTACCAATAAGCCCGAACCACTAGCTACCGCCACTATTACTAACGGCAGCAGTAACCATCATCATCCGGTGTCGTGGATAAAGTCGTATAAGGATATTCAAATAACGCAGGGTATCGCATATAGAAAAAAAAACTTTTCTAAACATAGCGTGTCCAAATGTATAGGTAGTACTTATATCTTTAAAGAGTAATGCGTTCTACTTTTAACAAGATCGTTCATGTTGCAGTAGAGTGAAGCAACTTGGAATAGTGTGCAATACAGAATGAGAGGTGAGCAAAAATAAAACAAGCTAACGATCAGCGAAGGTCTACACACTTGGTAGTGTCTAGATTATTTCCAATACAGGACCATTTCCCCCCTTGTGAAAATAATATATAAATATAACATTATTAATATATTTTCTCCCTCTTCCCCTCCTTCGTCTTTATCTCTTTACTTTCACTTTCCTGATTGTGAACGAGAGGGACCAGTAACGTCGGTAGTAGGAGAAACAGCAGCAGAAACACAACGTACAACTACGACTTTACCATCCGCATCATCGTCATCATCATGATATCAAGCGGAAACTACTTTATTACCATTATGGGCTATAAAAGTTTCTAAAAAGGAAAAGAATGGGACAGTACGGTTAGGAGGTAGCACGGTATTTTGTCATATGGAGAAAAAGAGGGCACCAAGTGGAGGAAACCAAATGACCAAAATTTTCTACAAGACCAAAAATAAATGAGGGTGAACTTGGATTGCATTTTTGTCGTCTAGTGCCTCTCTGTCAAAAGGGTGCTGTGTCCTAAAAACAGGAAAAGGGCTCAGCTAAGGCTAAATGAAACAAAAAAGAAGATATTTGTAAAACAGTGTTTTGCACTGGGTACTAGTATAGCAAGCGTCATTTGATGCACTAAAAAAGGAAAAAGTACGGGATAATGGTAAGTGAGTAAGAGTCATGCACAAATGACAAATTCCCTTTTTATGAAAAAGGTCAGAATAGGAGTACTCAGTACTCAGAAAAGAACATACTGATCTGCCTATCTTTATTTTTATAGAGTCATTTTGTGAACAACCCTCTCCACTCTCTCCTTTCGAAGAAAAGGATGATGATGGAGTAAATGCAGACACAAAGATAAGAGCATTTATTTTAGTGGGTCATATAACGTCTGCAGTTATTAGTTTGGACTTATTGCTCCTAAAGATTCTTATCGTTACAATAGTGGCAATGGAGAAAGTCACTTTTCTCTCTTTTTTCTTACCTTGTGAGACATAGACAAGAGTAGATGCGGGTTCAGCATGGGCGGTTTCACAAGTGTAATTACCCGAATCGGAAATTTGCGCATCCCTTATGGTCAGTCTGGAGTGAGTTTTACTGCCTGGTTCATTGATGACCTTTATATCGCGACTTGACCCAAAGTTACTATAAAAGTTGGAAGAGTTTACAAAAGTTATTTATGCGCTTTGATACCTTTATGTGATTTGTGAATATAACATAATATATTTTTATAACAATATCTTTAACTCTTACATCATCCGGCTGTTATGAAACCAAAATATATATTCGGGTGGCTTTGGACTCTGAAAAAAAAACATGAAAAATTGCGGGTTACGCGAACATTCAAATCCAAACTGTTAGGAACTACCTAAACTGAACATTTAAACTAAACTGCAATAGGAAATTAAGCTTGTTAACAATACATGAAGTAGGAAAATGTATTTTTTTTAAAAATGCATGAATTACATTGCAATAAAATATTGGCTGGGAGGTTTATCTCGTCTCATTTGTATACTAAGAAAGGGCCAAAATTTGAGCTACCTACTTAAATATCACCCAATACTATGTAAGAATTCTTTTTCAGATGGCTTGAATGTAATTATGGAACAGAACTAGTTCTAAAATAGATCAACGTATGCTTTTTTATTAGAAAATAGTACCTGATTTTGATATGAGTGGCGCTATATTGAAATAAATATTTAAAACAAATGTGTGTTCGTGTTTGAAATTTAGACCCTTACGGCCGTTGTATCAATAAATCACGATTATATTACTTTAACAATGTTTTTGTTTCAAGCTTTTAAAATTGAATACGTATATTTTACTACCGAATGACAGATCAGATAATAGGTAGACAAAAGTTGAAACTCTTTTCACCTCAGATAACTAACATATACAAAGCACAAGGGAAATAGAAATTACATTCGTCGAACGTTGCGACATAAAAAATGTAACCTGAAGTTGGAAAACATGTCATGCCCCTTAAATATATTTATGAGCTGTGTATACACATAATTGTGTAGTTATTTTTTTAATGGTTAACTAACCTTTTCAATGACGCAAACCAAACTGATCGTACTTCCTTGTTCCACATGGTACTCGCCATTTCCAAGAATGAATACTTCAGGGACAGTAACTTTGAGATGTACTAGGTACGATACGATTCCTGTTCCAGTGGAGACCTAGTCAAATAACAAACAAAAACTTGTTCATTAGCACATATATCGAGTACCTACATCTGTATATGCAATACATTGGATCAGGAGATCAAATGGAAATGTTAACTTCAAAGTATCTCCCATTATGTACCTACATTGGTGAAGGGTATA
>JAHZNB010001516.1:11739-30930 GCA_027744295.1 Callyntrura guangdongensis
TATGGTGTTGGTGTACCTATTATGCCATACACGTAGAAAAAGTAGCCCTTGTTTTACGTGTAAAGATTCACGACACATTTTTCTACTTTTTCTCTGTCGCTAATTTCTTAATAAATGGATTCGGGAAAACGTTTTGGCAAACGGGAGCATGTGACTTTATCTTCTTGTAAATTGGGAAATAAATTTGCCGCATTTAATTGACACGACCGCATCTTATTTAACAGCAAAGGTCAAGTACAAAGTTACAACTTAAAATGCCCTGCGTCTATGCTTTAAAGCTGCACATCTAAAAAATGTAACAAATGTTACCTACATTCATTCAATTAAATGATTTCCTCGTTCTTTAAAACAATCATGCTTTTGTCTGTTCACAAAAACCACGAAGGTTGGACAAGAATTCTCATTTCAGTATCAACTATGAAAGATTCATTATCGTGGATAATTTGTAGAAGTCTACTTTCACGTAATAGTACCTCACAGGTTTATGCATCCCCGTTTTTATCGTTCACGAAAAATAAGCACGCTACATTATTTCTGAGCGAACTTATATGGCGGACGTATATACACACTACAGCTAAAGTGCCATTCAATTAAAAAATTATTAGCTTTGTAGCGAATTTAATTACTGTCGATTACCGATCACTAGTTGTTGGTCTAGATTCTAGATGCCTTGCTACACACACGCCACACGCCTTGACTATTCAATTAAAAAATTATTAGCTTTGTAGCGAATTTAATTACTGTCGATTACCGATCACTAGTTGTTGGTCTAGATTCTAGATGCCTTGCTACACACACGCCACACGCCTTGCAACGTAAATTGACTCGTAAATCTTTAGAACAAAAAATGTGTGCCACCGTACGTACAAAGGATCACCAATAACTCTTTTATAATTGTCTGCAAAGCCAATGAAAACTTCAGATGCAAGGGAAAATAAAATTAGAATTACTAAAGTAGTAGCACTAGAACCAACAGTGCTACTTGACTTGGCGTACGTGTGCGGGTAAACGTCTTGATTTGGCTTGAACGTGAAAGTAAATAAGCAGTTCTCTGAGGATATTATTAGCCAATAATAAAAGCAGTAATGAAGTACCGATTGTAGACTCTGGGAAGAAATCCGAAGCACCCATTATACCCGGACCAGGTATATATAGCATTATTGCATGTGAAGCTATAGATGTTAATGCGTTGGGTAGTAGTACATTTATAAATAGTTCTCAAACTCGAGTGCAATAATACTATGAAATTACTTGGCTATCTACGCTTTCTAGAAAATACAAAGTATGCTAACCTGAATCAGGTATAATAATATTGCTTGCACTGTTGTACTTTGTTCTAATACTCACAGGGCTTTTTCAGTAAACAGTGTGCCGTTGTATGGATTCAAATACTATAATAAATGCAGTACCAGTACCGGTAACCATCATGGCAAAATACGTTCAGAACATTTATGTATTATGTACATAAAATAAAATAACAAGGAAAAATAAAAATTTACGTTCTTTCCTTAGTCACTACAGCTATTACCTACTTTAGGAAATTACACTTTTCACCAAAATAGAACAAATCATTTGGAGATGGCAAGGAAAGATACATGTTTACACGTACAAAATAAGACATATTTAATGCAATATTATACGGTTAGAAATTGTACCTCTATCCGGAATTTTATAAAAATTTAGTGTACAACACAAAACACTTTCAACTAAATATTTCGGCGAAAAATCACTAAACTTTGCTTCCCTTTGGCGCTCATTTTAGTGCAATATTGATTTATAATGCAAATCAGTTTGTGGTGTCCTTCTCTCTACTAAAGTCTATGTATATCCTGCATTTTAATAACACATCCGTCTGTTCTTCTAGTGGAGCGGCAAATACGATCATTACCAAAATGGGCCTGGCTTCTGTACCAAGGCATTTCATGCTTTCCCCTGAAATGCTTTTCAAAAATTACAGTTTCCTTCCCCTTTACTTTTTCTACCGACGAGAATTTCAGCAAAACTGCACTTTTTCAGACAAGCTTATTATTGTGAACAGATGCAATATCTGTCTGTGTGTAAAAAGCGCACTCCATTTGTGTTTTACTATGCCCATAAACTTACATATAAAAGCGCACCTAAATACCTATAACATGAGAATAATAAGATTAGATCACACACGATACTTCACATGTTTCATTTTTATACGAATTTACTTAATACAAACGTCACTTTTTCTCTCAAGAACAAATCTTTGCCTACGCCGCTATCATATGTAACCATCAAACTTTATCGGTGCGGATAGCATAACAATAATAATATATGAATATCTATCTATATACCTATGAGGATATGTAGAAGAAGAACACCGCAATTATTTGACTCCAGTTTTTAAAAAAAGAAATCCACTCCTTTTGACCTGACTTTGTAACAGCAGTCACCATAAAATGGGAATATTATGCAATTTATATGCAGTGATAGCGGTGTACAGCATCCTACCACAATGTCATCGCCATCTTATCCCATTTTATATGCACTTTTTTGGCTAGCAGACTATTCTCCTGTGACGATTCTTCTTTATTTATCTCTATGCGTTTCCAATTGAGAAGGTTGTTTTGCTCAATTATTCCAGATTTCCTGCAGTTTTATTGCTAGAAATAGACAGTTTGATTATAAAATAGTGCAGCAATGCTGCAAACCGAAACCATCCCGCCTGTCTGTCCCGTGGGTGAACATTCCACCCACGTTTAATATTTTTGCGTTCTTCCAGATAGATTCTAGTAACGTTTACGATTTTTTTAGGTTCATCAAGGGAAAAGTTGTATATGTATACCAGGAAATTACCCACTTTGAGTATAACTTCTCTATATACTATCGTTTAAACGAACAAACTGTCCAGTTGGCTGATTGTTTATTAATGAAATTGTTTATTTATGTTGAGCATAAAATACTCTATTTTCCCTGACTGGACAAACTATCCTTCCGTTCTATTCCGTTCGGTGCATGATGACTCTTTTTTCTTTCCGAATGAATCTCATATGCGTTCAAATAACAATAGAGAATGCTGACCAAACCGGAAAAATATTCTGTCCAATGAAAAGACGACTCTCGTGAATCGGCAGTTCTCTTTCTACTAGTGTAGGTTCTGTGGATACTGCACACAAGGCTCTACCGTACATACATACGCATTCACCTTTTATTTTACAACGAACGACACAACATTATCTACACATTTTCTCCCTTTTAGTGCCACTCGGACTCCTAGACTAAAATATGAACATCACCAGATCCCCTTTTAGATTCAATTCAACAATGAAAGGCCACTCATCCTTTAAAAAAGTATGAAAGGCAAAGGAACAACGACCACCTCTTCTATTTTTCCAACTCAAGAAAAAGTATTTCTGATTTGGTGAGGGAGAATCTTTCCTCGTCAGCCAAAGCTTAATAAAAGCAAAGTAGGGAAAGGGGTAATGGTTTAGAAATGACGTGGTAGCAAAAAAAGGGAAACTAACGTCATTTCCTTCAAAAATAGAAAATTCCACTTTCGTAGCATTATACTTAATACGACGTTATATGTAAGTAGGTAAGTTATTTTTGTGAGGGTGAATCACTACTATCGCATTTCATTGTCCAGAATGCTGCATTGTGATTACATCATTTGAACAGCTCGTTGCACACTGTATTTATTCTCTTTTCTCGTTTTTTTTCTCTCTCTTGCTCTCTAATACTACTAGACCCCTAACTGCTACAGTGCTACGAGTGTGGCTCGGTAATCATAATAAAGAAATCTTTGAGAGATGACTTAGTTTTTCTTGTGGGACTAACCACACGTGCAAAGTATTATCTCTGAGTCTCTGACTTTTGCTTATAGTAAACTTGTACAAAGGAAACAAAAAAACCATCGCACAATGCGTTATGCTATCTTTATTCGTGCATTACATTGGACTATAAGAAGTGATCATCCGATTAAATTGCAAGGGCTGTGTGTGAGTACATGGGTATATGCCGCGGCGCTGCTGTTGTGTTCACACACAGAAAAGCGTGGCTTGGCAGCAAACGGTAAAAAAATCAGTGTCCCGCAAACGTTGCTTTCACAGTGCACGCTCGTTCCAGGAAAAGAGAAAAAAGGGTGCAGAGAGGATACAGGAAAAGCAAAAAATGATCTCAAAGATACAGGTTGTTTCTCAATCCCAAAGAAGAAAGTGCATTAGCTTTGTAGTTGTAGTTGATAATGTGATTTTAGAATGGATGAAGTCCGCCGTTCCAAGAGAAGGAAAAACTTGAGCATTCCCTTTTTGTCTAGACCAGAGGCGGCACTACAGTGCAAGTTTGGGGAAACTTAATACTCCATTATTGCAACCACCACTAATACCACCTACCTTGTCGTGTAGTTCTTGTTTAAAAAAAGACCACCTTATTACTAGTAGATGCAGCTTCTTTGCGAGTAATTTATTTTACAAGTTAGGGGAAGGAACGATGGGGAACGTTCGTGGCCTTGCGAGTTGACGCTAATGGAAAAATATGTTTCAATTAAGGTTTGCCCGCCTGTTCTCTCATATACCTTGGTCAATTTGTTTGCAAGGCTGGTGTTTGATGGTCTCGTGTGGTATGTGAGAAGATAACTCGACGACGATACTCAGGGGTGTACACGCAAACACTTTTTTCTTCACAAAGAAAAGCATCTTAAAGTAGGTACAAAAGCGTGCATTTATATAACCACAGAAGAGATTTCCCTGTGTTCCCAAAGTTTATTTTGTAGTAGGAAAACTCGTAGCAGGGAAAGATTTTTCAAAAATAATATACAACCACACCATGACCTTACTTGTCACTGTGTTTACAAAGTTGGTGGGAGAAACGTCTTGAGAAGAATGTAAATTAAATAATAATATTACCGGCTAAAAAGTGTGATGTAGGTCAAAGTTATTTTTTTTTAAAAAAGAGAAAACAAAACAAAAAATAATTTATTACGTTATACAACAAAAGTATACAGAATGTAATATTTACATAAACTGGTCAGTGTAGTGTAGTGATTTCTGGCGCTGCGCGGCGTCGGTGTAAAAAATTAAAGAGTTTTTATTAGAGGACCTAACAATCAGTAGGAAACAAAGAAACAAAGAATTTGTGTACAAGTCTAGACCAGTAGAAGACGTAGGGGACTGCGAAGGGACACTCAATTTCTTTTTACGTTATGCATTGTTCCTTTTTTGTTTCCTCTTTCTTTGGGTTTCCATTTGTAAATAAAATGCAAATTATAATGATTACGTATGGGTATTTTAGTGCTAGCAGTTTTTTATTTCCGAGGTTTTTCCTTTGAACAACAAACTAACAAATAACAAGAAAGGAATAATTTAAGTGTGTTGTGTAGTTTGTTGGAACTGCGTCTGGAATTTTATTTATTTTCCTGTGCCATTGAAGAACTATTTGTTCGTCTACCCTGATTTCCTTCAATGCAAGCAAATAAATTTCATCCAAAGAAATGTTCAACTGTGCCTTATATTATTTCCCTTTTGCCGGTTTCTAAATATTTATTTTTATCGTACGGGATTCCTTGACTAAGAATGTGTCTGAATTTCTACAAGCGTGTCTTCTTATGGTCCCTTGTCTCCTGTTATAATAAATTTTTAAAGAATTTATTGTGCTTGTCTTATTAATGGAGCGTGTACTTAACTTTTGCGTATAACATGTACACCTACACATTATACCTATAAAACTACTTTCAGATCAATACAAACTCATGAGTTGTACCTTACTAAAATATTTTGAACTACAGCTACTACCGCAGTTATAGTACATGCATTATTTGCAATTTACAACAATGAGAGGTACTATTTGAAACGTTTTTTTGCTTCGGGTTTTGCGCAAAAACGTAGAATTAATCAAGAATTGCTTCGAGTAGTAGAGCTTGAACGCGGTACACATTGCTTATCTATAATGCATGCAAAAAAATGTTTTCTTATTCCGCCATAATTGATGCTGCAAAACTAGTCCAATTTTATGATGCCCGTGATATGTTCATAGTATCAAATCTGTTAATCCCAAAATTCGCAAGTTTCTTATTCGTCTTAATTTCAGATCAATACAAACTCATGAGTTGTACCTTACTAAAATATTTTGAACTACAGCTACTACCGCAGTTATAGTACATGTATTATTTGCAATTTACAACAATGGGAGGTACCATTTGAAACGTTTTTTTTTGTTTCGGGTTTTGCGCAAAAACGTAGAATTAATCAAGAATTGCTTAGAGTAGTAGAGCTTGAACGCGGTACACATTGCTTATCTATAATGCATGCAAAAAAATGTTTTCTTATTCCGCCAGAATTGATGCTGCAAAACTAGTCCAATTTTATGATGCCCGTGATATGTTCATAGTATCAAATCTGTTAATCCCAAAATTCGCAAGTTTCTTATTCGTCTTACACTCCCCCATCCATATAACCACATCACACACGAATGTATCTAACTTGGGAATAAACAGGCTGACACACATTGTGTCACGACACAAGTCAAATCCGGCGAATCATTTCAATGAAATATATCTTTACGAACACATTGTTGTTGCGTTTCAGGAATGATCTTGACCTGAATCGTCTTTATTATTATATAATAAAAATCGTAACGTTGTCTGTTTCTTTTTGTGTGTAATTAGAAATTATGTACTCATGAAATCCCCGTTTAACATAGTAAAATATTAACAATTAGGCAACTACTATTTTAGAATCTTCCTTTTGGGCCCATACAGTAATATGCTTATGTTGATAGCGAAATGTGATCCAATGATGCAAAAGCACTTTCTGCAGTTGGCTTCTCTTCCACCAAACACGTTACAAGAGAAAAACAAATCAAAATCCTAGTCTTTGTATTTATCTCTTTCCGCACAGTAACAATGATAATGGCAGAGAAAGTCTGTTACCTTAAATCCTTAGGGATTTCCCCGTAATTTCTTATAGGTAATCTAGATAGAGGAAAAATGTTAACATTTAATGCGTTTCATGCCAAGACCAATGTCACTCGCCAAGAGCACAAACAACATTACCATTACTCCACATTTCCCTTATTATATTGCTTACTAACCGATTTGCCAAGACGTTATTTTAATAGTGTCATTTAATGACTCACTTCCTTTAAGGATTAAAAATGTGTCTAGGTATGTGACATTCTGAAAAAGATAGTACGACAGTAATCATCTAAAAAAAAGCAGCAGAGCACATTCCACTCACACTACGACGACTATTCTATAGTATAGAATCTATTATTTATATGTCCTCAATTAATATGAACACTTAACCAGTACTGCTTTTTAACTCAATTTTTTAGCGCAAGGCAGATTCTTTATACAAGAATGCTGAAGTGCTTACCAAAGGACTATACTACTGCTACTTACAAAACCAACATCTCTTTTGTGAATGGAAGTTAATAGCCAGTTGTAAGGCAGCTTTCACGAGTAATTTCGTTTTTACGTCAGCCTCTCACCAACTGCTACTTACAAAACCAACATCTCTTTTGTGAATGGAAGTTAATAGCCAGTTGTAAGGCAGCTTTCACGAGTAATTTCGTTTTTTACGTCAGCCCTTCACCACTGTTATCACGATTATTATTGTTATTATGCTGCGACCCTCTCATCTCTTTATAAGAATATTGCATATATTATTATTATTGTTGTAGATATTGTTAAAACGTGACAGAGGATCTTTCTTGAGAAGAAGGCTCAATATTAGCGTAGCTATACCCGGCTAAGGTACATGCGAATAGTGCTTGCACTGACTTACATTAAGCGACTGAAAGCAGCAATAAAAATGCAGCCTAATTAAAAGTCATAATGGGACAAGGGAATCGTCTCTCCGCGAATTGAGCATACAGTTGTAAAAAGTCGCTGCTATGAACTTTCAAAAGCAGACGCATATTACGATTTCTACAATGTAATCTTGCTGCTTTCATAATAAAAGCTTTAAAGTGTGCATCTTTTGTACATTTTCATTTGTATTTCGCATACCATATTATTTTTATTATTACTATCATTATTATCATCATCATGAATTCATTTCCAGTTCAGCTGAACTTTCTCTTTCACGTAATAATAAATGAATGAAGGTCATTAATGTTGCAAAATTATCCTGTTCAAGTAAAAAAAATACGCAAATTGAAAGATACGAGGGAATTAAAAAGAATGTAAGGACAGACGGCAGAGAAAATTTCGTGAATTATGCTTACCACCGTACTACGCTTATACACGAGTATTTTTTCTACTTTCTTCCTCATAAAAGTGCAGTTGGGTAGGCTTGAAAACCCAAGATTTAGATTTAATATTTCCACAACCAATCATGTAGAATCATGAAATCATCTTATATGCATGACTGGGTAAAGCTACTTAAAAAAATGGCGGGAAGATATTGAATAAATCCTGGAAATGTTAAAATTGAATAAGTCACGTCCTAAATGCAACTCAAAACGAGAACGGATTACAGCCAACGACTTTAACTGCTGCTGTTAGAGGAACGATGAAAATAAAAAAATGGTAAGAGAAATGGCGATTTACGAAACGAAAAGGCATGACTGTGCAAAAATTTCTTTGGACAACCAAAAAAATCTTAAGAGTGTCTATATGTATGTCTATATATTCTTGGAGATAAAAATGTTGATATATTTATTACGTCTTCTCGTTTTATTTTCTTGGTGACCTTGGCTTGGTTATTTGGCGTCGTTGTTCTACTGGAAACGCGTGAAAATGAAGAATGAAGCTTCAATGTAATTACATAATTCCTCTAAAGCATTCTTTTTTTATATTTCTCGGAATGAAAATGGGAAAAAAGTAAGAAAAAACTGAGACTAGATGGGCACGGCTGTAGTTAAGAAATTGAAAATATGCACACATAATCTTCATTCTGTAGAGCTCTAGCCAGTTGTAAAATTTTAATCAAATCTCACATATCCTTGAAACGAATGAATATCAGATTTTTGACTTGGGATTATTTTGTACGCACAACTTAAGACTTAAATGTAGTATATAAAGTGGTCCAGGGGCAACTGCGCAGCAGTACCATCATCACTATCAGCGAGCGTGTATGCACAAAAACAAGGTAGGCTACAGAATTTGACCTACTTTTACAAAATAAATCTGATAGAAAGTATTTACCAGCATTTACGTTAACTCACAGAAAGCATATCGCTGATTATTTTAAGCAATATTTGCCCGTCGGAATTTGTTGCGTAAAACTGAGTTATTGTTTCAATGTTTCCCAAAGAATTGAATCGTTATCTGTAGGCACATCTCATATTAGCCTGGATGATCGTTAACGTGTCAAATTGCTACAGTACCTAATCATTTTTATAGTTTTATAGTTTGTTCAACAACCATAATAAATGTAAACGGTAAGAAGGGTTGGGATAGCTAACGAATATTGAAATACATTTTGATCTTCTAGACAAGAGATTATCTGTCATTAAAAGGGACAAGATTGATTGCTCTATGAAAGTATGGCATGGCACTAACGTGTAACTGTAGACTGCAGAGCAGGGTCGTAAATCAGTACAAATGCTCACATTTTTTTCAAACTTTCTACTGACAAAAGTGTTTCTACTTGGAAACATTCGCATCCAAGAGTATACTCGACATTGACTAAGGTTGTAATGTTGGTTGTAGTTGGTAAATGATGAGATTAATTTTAGGTTGAAACGTTAAACGTTATCTACATCACTATACTTAAAGCAATCCAGACAACTAAGATGGGGCAAAACACTAAAGTGGATTTTCCTGTGACTCGTTAAGTGCTAGAATCTCCTCCGGGTTTCCAGAAATCCTTCTTTCCACCACCGTGCCAAAATTTGTAAGTTTTAGGAAGGCTCCATAAAACAAGTAGGTTTCTACCTACCTATCTACACTACATGAGTAGCCATTTTAGAAAAACCCAAGTTGTGTAAATTGACTTCTTCGTATGTGTGTACATACATACGGGGTATTATACGCCTTTCTTTTTTGACACTCTGGACAGGTTTTTTTCTTACATGAGGAAAATCAATGACGGTGGTAGGTAAGTACCAGATATATACACATAGTGTGCTTCAATTCGTAAAAATGCACTGTGGTAGTGGTAAGTTCAATTGTAATGATATTTCAAAATCTCACTCTCACAATCAATATTAAAATCTCATCAAAATGCCACAGCATGCAACCATTTAAAAGTGCATGCCTAGTAGTACCAGCTAATTTGACGTGTGCACGCGCATAAACAAACAAAAAGCATTTGAATACTTTTATGCCGATGGGCAAACTGCAAAAATTCAAATCTTTGTACTTTGGCGGTATGTAACAAAAGTTTTTAATCATTAAAAATGCACACAGTGCATATGTGGGTGTGTAATGTGTGCCTTGCTGACTCTGGTACTCCGATGCAAAATTTTCCGTACCCCGCTTCATTTTTAATAAAAAATTCATCTTGCGAAATATTTTGTAGCTTTCATTTTCATTTGTTCATAAAGCATCTTTTATTACGCCAGCACTTGAACTAAAAAAATCTTTAAGCTCTACTTACTCCAACTTGCATCACAGACATTTAAATTACATCTTTTAGCTTATTTTCTCTGCTCAACGAGAAAAAAGGTCTGAGTCATGATACATGTGTGTAGTATGTTGTTGGAAGGCCACAATAAGGCTAATGAAATTTTTAGACGATAGAAAAATGAAAGCAAACCTCATAGACATATTTTGCATTTTTGTGCTATCCTCAGTAATTTTCGAACATGCTTAAATTGTTTTACATAAAAAGTCGAGCATTTCGATGTATTATAGAATATTAGATCTATTAGAGGCATACTATTGTATTACAATTGAGTATATATCTCAGAAAAATCTGAAAATCCATTTTCTAAAAAAGCGAGAAAGCACTGAAAACTAATATTTTTTATTTAAACAAGTAACTTTATTCCGTGTCGGATTCTTCTAATTGCTTCTTACTATGTCCTCAACCTCAACACATATCAAACATTGCCGATTAAGACACTAGCGACAGCGCCTGCACTTATTTTTTTATTTTTTACTATGCTGGAATCTAACTCCCGTAAATGAAAATAACTCCCGGAATCTGTGCTATTATTGCCAAAGGCGAGTCTACTTTAATAAATTTAACGTCTTTCCGTTTGCATATTTGGAGCCTTTTTGGTTCCACTATAGCATACTTATATATTATTAAATATATTTGTTAAAGGGCAAAAATCCTTGTTTTTCAAGCTTTTACACGTGAATCGTGATTGACTTTAAGATATATTTTTTCCGTTTCATCCCAGTGGAAATAAAACACCAACATGACTATATGATGAAAAGGCATTTATAACACGATTCCACACCACTGAAACACTTCGCCGAACCGAACGACAGGGGTTGGCCGTAAGTTTATATCAGACGAAGTTTTGGGTCAAAACCTGTAACATGCTCTACCGTTGGAGACAATAAACCATCAAGATCAAACTCTTCATTTGTATTTGTCTCACTTTTTGTGCATGTGCGCTGTACGATCGTCTTTTGCGCTGATAGAAAGTAAAATGCTTGAGTTTGATTGTTGTTGAAATATGCTATATACAAAGACACTAAAGACAGATTATATTATGGTTTTCCAAAACAGGTGAGATTGCATAACTACGCAGTTTGTAAAAAGGATTCGGAATTCTCAAAATTACTGGCTAACCAATGAACAAAAAAAGTAGAAACTCTAACAGTTTTAAACGGTTTTACTGGCTCCATAAATGCCTACCATACACAACAAAATACAAAACTAGCACACCGTACCCAACAGATTATAAAAAAAAGTGTCTCTGTCTCTGAAGAGTAATGGGAATTTATTGCCCATTTACAGCTCTCTGACCTCCTTGTTGTTATTTTCTCCTCTTATTCATTTCCTGTACTTTTCTTCTTTGTCAACTTTCCCTTTTACTATTTTCCTGGGTCATTGGGATTCACTCTGTTGTTCTGCTGCCTGCTTACGCAAGGTGTATGGTAGGGAATTTTGCGTTTGACGGAGTTTTTGGTCTTTCTACCATGCTTACTCGTTACACAATTCGAGGAGTTGGCGGTTGTTGATCACATGTAAATGGTACAATATAAAAAGTTGTGATGCTACTTTTTCCAACATAAGAGTTCTCACCACACCAGCAAAAGCAATTCTATTTTGGAAACTTTGCTGAAGTCAGCAAACTGAACGAAGCAATAATACTGATGAAAATGGAAGATTTTTTTTTCTCCCTTGGTTCCTCGAGAGGACACATGAAGGAAAGTAAATAAATAAACAGACTACCACGTATAGGGCAAACAACGTAAAGTTTTTTTTGGCGTGTTTGTGAATAAAGAGAAAGGATAATTTTTGTTTAGAAAAACAGAGATTCGATGTAGTGTTTTTTTGCTTACCGAGCGCTCGCCAAGATTGCGAACTTTACAACGGAGAAAGGCATTGTCACCCAGCGGGACTGTGACATTGACAGCTGTGTTGTTCTCGAATGGATTCTCTGTCAACCTCTGTAATTCTTCGAAACTTGCATATTGTTGACCGAACCCTGCTGCCGCATGATGTTGATCTGACCATCCTGGTTGTTGTCCTTGGACGTGTCTCACAATGCCTGTAAATAGAACAGAAATGAAATGTTTTATGTTTAGAACACTCGAGGCATCATCGTCAGCATATTGGAACATGGAAATAGACAAGAGTATAAAAATGCTGGTATTTTGACATTTTCCTTTTTGTTTTTATCTACATAATATTATTATAATATTTATATTGTTACTGAAATTTCATTCTATTCTAAAATGGAAGAAATGAATAAAAAATAACAAGTAATTTAGGTGACGACACTGACAGAGACATGCGATACAGTCTTGATAGAAGAATGGAGGCATTTTTTGGAATAACATAATGTGTGTTTCGCATTTCTCTCTCTTTACAATACAAGTGGAGGGTGTAGTACCCTTTTTCTGTTTTTTACTGCAAACGTCAGTCGTTTATTTTGTTGTTATCCCTTGTGATAAAAAATGAAACATGAAACTTTTGCGCTTTTTTCTTTTAAAAATCTAACGACGTAGTATTTGCGTACAATGTTGTTGTTCTTCTTGCACTGGGCGATGTGTAAGCGATTTTTGGAAAGTGCAAACATCGACATAAAGTGGTATAAAGCTAAGCTAAATAATAATAGGAGACATCAGCAGACAAGGAACAAATTACACTGCACCCTTATTATATCCGTCATGTTCGACAATAAAGCGACATCGACGACGTAACACAAATTGGTCGTGTAAATTTAGAGCCTACAACGTTTCTACATCTCCATTTGAATCAAAACTTTTTGTGTACAAATGTGATACTCAAATTGTTGATAATTCTTTCTCTTATATACTGTGTGTGACTGCACCCATGTTGTTCTCTGGAGGTTATATTCTGGTGGAGGGTAATACTTGGAATCATTATCAACCCTATAACGTTTTTTCAGACATTTAATCGAAACGTGCTTCGGAACACTTGCATGTAGTAATTCCGTAGTAAAACATGTTACAAAGATTTTATGTGAGAAAAATGTGTTTTATTTTATTTTTTCAAATTCTAGATTTAGAAGTGCGTTGGGGCATTGTGCTAAACACTAATGTAAGTACGTAGACATTAAGTTGTGCTTAGGACTTACATATATGCTTTCCAAAAAGATTTGATGACCTTGTAAAATATCAGTGGTAAAAATGGCAATTTAGATAATTTAATTTCTTTACTTTTATTTAAATTAGTTAGTAATTAACTATCTGTAAAATAACGGAATCTTTCTTGTTAACAATGAAGCTTTCAGGGAATTTCAATCAACATAAATCAAATCACTGAATCAAACAACTGTTGAGTGAAGCAATAATGTCATTGAAGAGAAAATAATGCCAGGTTGTCATCAATTTGCATTGTAAATGTGGATATGAATACAAAATATAACATGATGACCTTCAAAAGTACCATTAAATCATGAAAAGTATGTTTTGTTTGATAAAAGTTGTACATGTATCTTTATTACTAAAAAAAATACCTTACGTTGTTACGTTAAATTCAATACACCAAAAGCCATCTAAATTAAATTTTGCATGTAGCCCTGCCATGCGAAAAGTCAAGGGTAGCGAGTAAAATATTCTCATGAATATGTTCTCGTCGAGACTGGCATTTCTTTTATATTAAAATTCAAGCGAGCGTCATAATATGACATTTGTATTACATAAAATCCTTGCGTTCATCAGAAAGCGTGCAAGCGTCTCATCATATTATGTATGATGTACATATGATGTCGCTCATTGTTTTCCTGTTACACTCTGGCCTTGCATTTAGAAATCCCTAATCTGCTGGTTTAAGAATTGCTTTGTGAAAACCCCCCCAGCTTTTTCCACTGACCTCAACAACACAACAGGCTCACTTGTTGTAGTTGTAATAATGAAAATGGTCAAAATCTGTTGTCTACACGCTTTTTGTTTTCCCTGATGAAAGCATTTACACAAAAGACCTGCTTTAACAATAATATGAATACCAGAAATCCCAAATTCTAGTGTTTTCTTTCTTTAAAAATTATACGCAAACCGAGTACCTTTTACTGCCTCTATGTAGGATGCAAACATACTGGCCTTTTTGCTGGTTGCATTTTTCTCTCAACAACACGTAATATGCATGCATCGCTTGTCAAGTAATACCTTTTCTAAAAGTCCTTGGAATTTTTCCACTGGTACTCTTCATACATACAAGCATGGAGTCATCCGTGATTTTACGAATTTTTGACCATGAATTTTGACTAGCGATTACTACAATGTTGACTTCATATGTATCTCGGCCTTACAACATCCTCACTACTAGTATCTCATCATCGTTTTCTGTTTTATTTTATTAGAGCCGCCATTGCCAACACAGAAAGAAAAATACAAAAAAGGAACGAAAGGGACTTTTTCTCAAGAGGCAATTTTCCATGAAATAACTCAAAAAGGAATAACTATAAATACGTATATAAAAGTATATTACATTTCACTCGTTTCAGAGAAAGAGTAGAAATAAGTTGGGGTAAAATAAAACAGCAAAAGTTGCTTTCGAAAATGGCTTTTCCTGTGACTTGGATTTACGTACTTTTGTGCGTAGATTAGGTAAGGGACTCAACCTCACACTGTCCTCTTCTTTTTCTCCGACTATTTTTCTATTTCTTTTGCCATCACAGGAATGAACTCTGTGCAGTATGGCAATAATAATAGCAGGGAAAGTGTTGCTGATGCTGTGCAAGTAATATTTGAACACGTTGCGGAACTAAGCTATGATATCATAGTTATGTGTCAAAACGGGAAAACCGACCGATGCTTTACAACACTCACAGAGACATGAAAAGGGATCAAGAAAATTACTTGGTTTTTCTTTTTTTGCGAATCAAAGGTGAAGTTTTCCTGTTGCCTTTTATTTTCTAGCGTTTCTATTAATGGCTATATGAAATGTTACATTTATATTGTTGGATACTTACGCTCTTCATGTACATTTTGCTCTCGGCCAGAAGAATGCCAGAGAGTACAGTAGGGCGACGATAACACAAAAGGCGCTATTTTCTGTAAACTTATTTAATATAAATATATTGTTGTTTATAAAAGTATAGTGTTGCCTCTTTTTGTTTTCACCTCATGCTGGTCCCACTGGCAAAAAAAACATTTTTATACCATTATCTGACTTTTAGTTGGTTTTCCCTTCTCCAAATTCATCAAAGGGACACTACATCAACCGAGGTAATCCAATATGTTTGGGTGTTTGTAGTGAAAGAAGAGAAACAGACAGAAGGGACAAAATAGAAAAACAAAAGTACATTTAAGCATAACGCACGTACTTACGAGAAACATTGTTAGTTTCTGTTCAAATCATTCAGTCGTATAGCATGTGACACTACATCATAATATAGGGACTCGTATCTCAAATTTTTAAAACGAAGTGGTACTATAGAGTATTAGTGTCGAAAATAGGTTAGTAGTTATATCTGTACTTTATGCTGGTCTACTTAACTGAAGATTTCTGATGTATCATTAAACGATAATTTCTGTAAGTTAAGACGTTTGTCAACGTCAAAAATGTATGAACTGTGTATTTAATGTCACGTCATGACTATATAGTACAAAAAATAATTATTATGATATTGATAATGACCGTATTATTTACCACTGGCCAGTTACTACTTCCACTTGTTAGCGGAAAAGCTAGCGGCGGATTTTGATTTCCAATACGAGGTTCAACTTTTGCCAATGTGGCGATTTGCCAATGATACAGTTAACAATAACAATAATAACAGCCACGGTTCGAGAAAATTTTGCTGTGATTTATGGCACATTTCCAATTGTGTATGTTAGATGCTGTGTATTTTAGAGTTAGCATTATACCATATCCCATCTACATACATATCCCGTTTTTACTTATATTTTGGTCACAACTTAAAGAAATGAACAGTGATATATTTATTTCTCTTGGACTAGCGCTCCTTGTAGAGTACTGTAGTTGGATGATTATGACCATGATCATCATATGGTATTGGTATTCTTGATACCCATTCAAAGGCCAATGGAATTATTTTATAGTTTATGGAGAAATCATTCAAGTAGAAAAGTTGATACTAAGCTGGCATCAGTACAGAAAAACGTATACATTTTCCATTTCTCCAGGATTATGGTAAGCAGTCGTAAGTATACAATAGTATATGTTTATGCTTGAAGGATAAGAAATTTTCAGAGGGAAAATATTCATGAGAAAAAATCTTACAAAATTTGATGCTGTTTTGTGTTGGGTAGAAGGTCAAAAACTTCAAAATGTGTAGACAAAAACAACTCAAAGAAGAAACGAAAAATCAAATTTTTAGCCCATGTACAGAATTGAAATATTCTTGTTGACTTAGCCCTTCGTGTAATGAGTACACCCAGAGAAACACCACAGGCATTCTAGCTGGAAAGCCATACACTCGCACCCAACAATTTGTAATTTTTCTTTTCTGGAAAGGATTTATGCTGCAGAATTGATAGTTTAATCTTATTAATTGCAACCAATGCATCATGTTGTCAGTGTAAAGCAATGCCGTACATACCCAGTGAAATACCTTTACATATCGGCCGGCATTTGGTATTTCTGTTGTGATACGAGCAAAGCTTAATCTACAGATAATAAATGAAATGTGAGATAGGTGCCACTTGAAAAAAACATTGATTGCCAAGTCAGTTCAAGATTACAGAAGGACCATGAAGCAAGGTTGTATGTATATTTCATCCAAGCCATGCAGCCTTGAAATGTACAGAGGGATATTCGTTCAAGATATTTTCTTCCGTGTGACCATGAAATAGCATTTAATTCCGTTTTTGCTGGATACAGATAATACAGATAAATGAAATGTGAGATAGGTGCCACTTGAAAAAAACATTGATTGCCAAGTCAGTTCAAGATTACAGAAGGACCATGAAGCAAGGTTGTATATTTCATCCAAGCCATGCAGCCTTGAAATGTACAGAGGGATATTCGTTCAAGATATTTTCTTCTGTGTGACCATGAAATAGCAGTTAATTCCGTTTTTGCTGGAATTGGCCAGAGTATAATAACAATAACTGTATTTATATATTTTAAATTGATCAGTTATTGAAATTGCGCTTAAAATTAACCCGAAAATTTATTCGCATGTACTTTATTCAGCATCATCATATCATTCTTCACTAAAAATTGGTAATGCTGATGATATGTAACATAATGTTAGATTTAAACTTAAAATAGATGACGAGCATGTTATTCTAAAAAGAGCATAGCAGCTTTTGGGGGAAAGTGAAATATATTCATTAGCAACAAGTAAGTAACATAATATTAGATTTAAACTTAAAATAGATGACGAGCATGTTATTCTAAAAAGAGCATAGCAGCTTTTGGGGGAAAGTGAAATATATTCATTAGCAACAAGTAAGTACTTTCGTGTTTATTTTTGTAGGTTAACAAAATCGTTTGCAGTTAAGGTCAACCGTGTAAGTAAGTCCATTCTACGGTCACGCTCATTAGTAACACATTGTTTTTTAAACTTTTATCATTCCCATTCCACATTCACATATTTCTTTACTTTTATGTTTTCAGTAATTGGCAAATATGTTGGGCTCGTTATGGGTCTACATGAAAGCTTGATACAAGGCATGATTTTTGTCGACAACCTAATTGCGCAATGTATGCATTTCATTAAAAATGAAATGTTAACATAGGTACATCCTTGTGAGTGTTTTTACATACCATGTCCACATGTCCTGCCTTTCTTTCCCCCAACTCAGGTAGGATAATTTATAGTGCTGATTAAAGTTCTCGAGTTTAATCCTTCTACATAAAAATCTGGGTGGAAACTATATACTCCCTGAGCCCAGCTCGTAAATAAGCCTTTAGTTTCCTACTTCTATAATATCATCATATATGGGTAGTACAACTTTACCTTTGTCATGTACTCAAATGAAAACACCAAATAAGAGATTCGTCAAAGTAGAACACGAAGTTAGGGTCACAGCGTGTAGAAAACCTGTGTAGTTTCCTGTATCCTTTAGCACGTATCTTCCCTGAGTAGAATTTTTTGTAACGAGACACATTTTCGTGAAAATAACAGGATATAACGCTGCACCAAAGAAGAAACCATGAAGGTCTGTTTCTGGCTCGTAGTCGTATTTGATATTCACAATGGGTGCAAGAAGAGGTTTACACATGGAAAGGAAATTCGGTTTTGTTTTACCTAAACTCAAATGGATAGTGAGACATAATTATAAAGTTAAAAACAAAATACTTATATACGGTAAGATTATAAAGGTGACCCCTTTTGATAACACCATGGAAGGTCACAAGAGAGAATTTACTGTGTGGGTACGCTGCAAGATACATTTTAGCTGACACAAAGCAAAATCTGGAAGGAAGAATAACGTTTCTTATGGTGCGGTGGGGTATGGCAGCTGACAGGTGTGGCCTTATTTTTTGAAAGACTTGAAGAAGAAATGGGACACGTTTTTTCCAGAATATTATTTCCTTTAATTCTATTCAGTGCACATGCAGTGCTGTACGGAAGGGAGAAATGTATATTGAATTTCTGGTGGTGTAATTAAGATTTTTTTACTAAAGAATTATATTGTCAGTGTCATGAAGCCCAATCTGTTTCCTCTTTTTAACGATTTGTTCCGTGTTTTTGTTCTTGGTAATAGGTATGTTATAT
>JAHZNB010001517.1:0-17321 GCA_027744295.1 Callyntrura guangdongensis
TAAGTCATGCTGCGCCGTATAAAACCAGATATTCTATATAATTAACATTATTTCTGAATAAATAGCCCTCTTGTGAAAAATTAATTGTTGAAACATTTTATATATATCTAGTTTATACTTTCTTCCTGTTGTTCAGTTTTCGTTTATAAATAGAATACATACATTGAATACAAGTCACACCGTTTCTCGTACACGTTTCAAAACACTTATTATATGACTTTTACCCCATTTACTGATAGTTTTTAGACCTGTGTGCAACATTGTTTTGGTATAAATGTTTGGCTAAGGACTCGTACAGTACAAGTCGTACTAAATGTTTGGTTTTATCTTGCGTACCTATCTATGTAATGCGAAATCTTTTCATTTAAATATAATTACATGCAACAATGAATATCATTTGACCGGAAAAAATGTTAGTTACGAGCTACACTAGATCATCATCACCTTACCTTCTTACGTATAGACATGTATTTTTACTGAAACGGAAATTAAAACATTTCAAAAAAAAGTTTCAAAAATTGTTAGCGGGAAAATGTGAACAACACGGACAAACAAACAAAGTTGCGCATGGATGAAGGCAAGACGTCAAGTTCTTAATTTAAACTTTACTGTCTGTTGTCGCAACAAAGAAGAAGGACGGACGGCTTTTCTAACCTTATATTTGCATACGTGAGATATTTTATTTTGCTGAGAAGATAATTCCAGGCCAGGCCCGTTTTGTAATATTTGTGCACTTTTAGTACTCAAAATTAATAATTACTGTGAACATATGGCATTTTATTGCCGCGCATATATACATGTATACTTGATGCCATGCAATTATCTTTAAGTTTAACGTACACTCTTTCCAACATGCTATATACTCATCATTTACTTGAGGAGATTGATTGATTCACAACATCACACGACGACCATCATCATACGCTATAGCTAAATTACACCAGAAAACAAAGAGCAGTGCGTCGCAGCGTTTTTTTGCAGGTAAAAGTTGCGCCAATCGCATGCAACTTGCAGCTTGCAGGCAGTACACATTGTACACAATTTACACATGATATATAATATGCAATGACATTCATTTGTGTTAGCTTTTCCCCAAGAGCTTGTTATTAGTCTTATAGATACTTGAGCATTTTAAACAAACAAAAAAAACACAAAAAGGCTTGGGCGCATACATTATAAAGAAGGCAGTTAATAATGTTTCGTTTGCTCTTCAGGTACAACGTTGAACGTGTTCCCCGGCACTTACCTTGAAATCTGACGACGCACATTCAATTATCAAACAATTTCGAGCTTCAAGCCCATCATGATGATTTTTAATCTCTACTTTTTTACACAAGTAAAGATACAATCTTTTTTATGCCGTGTGTAGATGCAACGATATATTATTATTTTCTACCATACATTTTGTGTAGACACAATATTTTCTGTTCTGTTCTCTGTTTGTTGCTGTTGTACATGCCTAGTACTATTCTGTGTTTTTTTTTCTATATACACACTGACGATCTGCCTGTAATTGCAGCAATAATAATAAGAATTTAAACCTAACAATACAATTTTTTTGTACTCTCAACTTCAATTTACTTTATAATCCAATTCAAGGTCCACTCATTTTATATAAGTATATGACTTTTTAGCAGCAAGAATTATTTTTCTCGTTGTACTTTCGATACTACACTCTTGTCTATGATAGAGGAATGAAGTAGTGTATGTCTATATTATTTTGTTTGACGGATGATGATAAATAACATGTATGAATATAATAATATATTATAATAATATTATTATTGCTAGTTGGTACTACTTGTAGTAACACTAATCGTCCTCACACTCGTTCCTGTGCAGCAGCACACAAGCCTTTTTTCTATCTCCTTCTTTTTGCCATCTTCATTTTCTCGTCTTGAGTTGAAATTAGCTTTGTCTCTGCTTGCTTTCAGTGCAGTAGATTGCATGGCAGAAGCGTTTTGCAGTGTCGGCTCTGGCTGGGCTGTGAATCCACTGGCACCAGGAGGAGAACATACCAAAAAGTATTATTATTATTATTGCTGGAGAAAAAAAATTAAAACTTTTTTGCCAATGCTGATGACGACCATGAAGCGAATAAGTACATATATTGATGTTCTGCTGTCGTGGAATGGAATGCCGGTTAAAGTTGAGTTCATGAGAGACGGAGCGAGTGTGTACATGCTACTATTATTATTATTATTATTCTTTATTATATATAGTAAATACATTTGTATAGGTATATTAGGTGCATTAGGAAGTACACAAAATAGTTTTTGACTTTGACTCTTGGAGTAGTAAAGAATGCAAAGTAAAAAAAAAAAACATTTTCATGTAGCAAAGACTCAGAGGAATGGAGAGGGATATGGTGAAGCTAGCAGTTGTTGTTGAAAGCATTATTATTATTATGATTATTATAATAATAATAAAAATATTCCTATTCATGTTTGCCATCGAATAGTGTATTATTAAGTAAAAAATACTGTGTACGTAATAATATATGCGTATATATATATAAAAACGTAGGTATATATACAATATTTATAATGTCTGTAATGTAACATTGGTAAATTACTGTAGGACAAAAAATGACGTTGGTTTGGAGGAGGAGGATGTAGAACGGCATTATGAGGAAACGTAAACGGAGGAGAGTGAGTGAGAGCAAACTCTCAGTCGTCAGTTTCTTCTCTGTCGAACTGAAAAGTATGTTGTATTGTAATGTCGAGTAATGGCAGTGAAGGCGTAAAAACACACACATAGGTACATATATAGAACCATGATCAACATCATCATCGTCGTCGTCCTCGTCATCGTGATCATCATCAGTAACTGCAAACAGCAACAACAACGACGACGACAAGGCAGCACATACAGCGTGGTTGTCGACAACGATGTCAGATAACACAAAGTATAATATACATACTTAGCCAGGCTTAGTAACAACACACACACACAGTTTGAAATTCTTCAGTCGTCAGAGTAAGTAGTATCCAGTGGAAAGAAGAGAACCAGAAAGAGAGAGAGAGAGAGAGTCTGCCTGGTGAAGTCCGTACTTGGAGTAGTATAAAGAGTAAAGCAAAAAAAGAAGGAACGAAAGAGAGCAAGAGGGGGAAATGCCATGATTATTATAATAATTATTTATTATTATTGTTATTACTATTATTATACTTTACGAACCAACGACATATGAGCTATAATAACGATGGTGCTGGCTGCTGCGTAGTTGTTATTATAGCATAGCAAACGAGTACTGAAGCTGAGCATTAGCAGCACACTACTAGCATTGTTAGCAGGGAAGTTAAGGCAAAAAAGGAAGCCAGCAAGCACACACACACACACACACACCAGCAAAAAGTAATATCATCATAATAGCTCTCATAAGTACGTAACATCTCGATGTGTACACATTACCTCAGCGGAGACGAAAAAGAGAGATGTACATACGCAGGGAAAAAGGGTACTTTTTACAACTTATGATGGTGTACTATAAACAATCCTGAAAAGTACTATATACTTATGTGTACCAACTAAAAGATTTTTTTTCTATATATTAGATTATATGAGTCAAGTTCGCATCAAAGAGTATTAAGGATATTTATGTATACCTGCCTGTCTGCCGCTTCGTAAATGATGCTGAGGTATAACATTATCCAACATAACAGACATAACATGAGCCTGTGTGAACTGTTATGTAGCGAATAGCTAGTCAGAAGAACGAGTGATTATTGTGTAACACCACACCACCAGGCAAGCAGCGGAATTACAATTTGTCGGCTAAAAAACCTTAAAAAGGAAAATGAAGGAACAATGAAGAGAGGCGAGGGAGAGAGAGAGAGAAAATCATAATAATATTTTCTAACATTCTAACATAAACAAACAAAAAAAGCTTTAGGTTAAAAGCAGCAGAAAAGAAAAGAGCAAAGGAATAGTGCAGCTATAGTTGCACATTGTGTACAGTGAGGGAGTACAGGAGGAGTAGTGAGAAAAAGGATGAGAAAGAGAGAGACATGTAGGTATATACCTATGAAGTTGTTATAAGTAGAGAGAAAAATAGAAAAACAAGATTTAAAAGCTTAGCCTTAAAAACTAACAGTAATTTAAGTAGTAAACGAGAGACGCAAAACAGTAGCGGTGGTGGTCATAGTCAGGGAAGTTTGTTGGGAGAGAGCGGGCGCGAGAGAGGAGAGGAGAGGAGACAGCAAGAAACTTTTTTAGTTATTATTATTATTACGAGTACAATTTAGAATTATTATTGCTTAAACTGCTCCTAACAAGGGCTGTTGCTGTTATGATAAGGAATTGAGGCTGCTTCTCCGCCGCTGTTGCTGAGTTGCTCCGAGAGTTTCCTCGGTGCCATTATAAAGATGATGATGATATTATGATAAGTGTGTATACTGCATGAAATGCTTTATGTCGGGTAATACACATGGTGGAAATTTGATGTATAAAGCATCAATAATAGTGTTTCTGGATGAAATACATGGACAATGATCATAAGATGCTTCCATTTACATTTTCTCTGTCCTAATATTTTGATCTGATGATGTCAGTAGTATGATTCTTTTGAGAGAAAAAACACGTGACCGTCAATTCTTTTAAAACACAAAAATTACGAATTAGAATTTAAAAAATATTCAGACTCGTGCTACAAAACCTCACTACTACAAAGAACACAACAACCAACGAGGTTAGTGTATTTTTCACCTGAAATTTGAAATGTGTGTAAACGCCTTTCCTTATTATAAAGAATCGTAATAATGGCGATGTGTTGTGCTGGAATTACACGTACCATTTATTTGTGCACTGGATAGGTATATGCCACCGCAGAGAAGTCAAGGTTAGTACAACTTTCTATTAGCATTGGTAAAGTCTTTCCAAATTGCGTTACGTTACTTGTAACTCTTCCTTTTGAAGTTTATTACTATGCCCCCAAGACCGGTAAGGTAACGATGAACTGATCTCATTGGCTTGTTTTTTATCTCTGAAGTCGGATTATGTTTGAAATACAAATACATTGTGTAGTTCTGCAGCTGGAATTTAAAGTTTGCAAAATTTCTTGATGACGCTGATGATGATGATGATGATGATCTGTTAACCAGGTTGTACAGTAAGTAAAGCAATCTTTGAAATATTTCATTAGTAAATACCAATGATTTGGGTGTAATTGTAGACAGAGAACTGTACCATTAGAAAGGTAAATCAACGACACGTAGGTAAATCCTATATGACTATCAGTATGACAAAGAGCAAGCGATGGTAGTACAACAAAGAAAACAGCGACAAAATTTTTAGGCGTTGCATCATGCATGGATAGGGTTGAACATTTTGAGTAAGTCATATTAGCGTAGAATGTGTAAGAGAAACTGACATTTGTTTGTGTATGTATTGATAATGGCAAAACACAAATTTTCCTCTCCCGCAAGGCTTTGGCTATGAGGAAGGTATGCTTGAAGGAAAGGGTTCGTTAAATAATTAAAGTTGTAATTAAAGAACGTAAAATATAATTTTTCCTTTGGAAATGAAAATGCCCCGTAAATATTAGCACTAGCAGCAAAGTATTTAACATAATATAACAGGCATTTTAACCACGTCCTTCTCTTCTCTTATTGGTAGAAAAAATAGAGGCAATGAAGAACATAGGAAAAGGAGAGGTAATTTATAAAATATAGTAAAGAAATAGGGGTAAAAAGTCAATTTACCAAGTAGCCATTGTATAACAATAAAACAATAAACCATACCACGGTTTTATTCTTATTCTTAACTATGAATTTAAAAATATGCAAATGTAATTTGTAAAGTATTAATGGAAAATCATAAAAAAATATTTACCACTTTGAAGGGCAGTATAATATGTTTATGTTCAAAATATTTTTTAACTTTACCAAATCTAATACAGAGAATTTAAGGCCATGTACACAATTTAGTTAGCAAAAAAAGTTCAGTCATATTTTAGCGTGTAAAGTACAAAATCGAGGGGATTGGAGTTATTAGAAATCACAGGAGGAAATAATCATGTAACCGAGGGTATTATTCTTCTCGCATAGTATGTACTATATATCTGGTTGAGTGTATGATGATTGCATTTTGTAGACAATGATGTTATATTATTGTCGTGCACTAAAAACCTAATAGTGCGTGCATGCATGTGGTAAAAATAATGGCGTAATTATTTTCCTAGCTTTATAAAAATGAATGCTTATAATATCTAATAATCATAATGTTTCAGTGTATTTACTACTGCTGCAGCAACAATATAACATTATTATGCGCACAAACAAACCAAGTTTAGGCTTGTACATATACATTTTTGCGAGTCGTCAGTTATGAATTGCATATTATTGAATGTATACTACAAAGTAACTAATTATACTTGTAATAAAATAAACATTTCTCCTTTTGAAATTTCAACGCAAAGGAGGAATATCTGTATGCGGAAGCCTATTTTCATGATACTTAACGTAATATGAAAAAAAAAGATTTTTTTATTTTCATACACATGTGCGCATATATCGAGGGTGTATGTGTGTGTGTTTGTGTATGTAATAATGACACACGCAATATTATATTACAATTACACATTTTTTCTGTCCTGTCGTTAGTCATTTTATAAAGATCATTATATTCATAACAGATTAATGAATTCTGAAAACATTTTTGTTCAGCTTACAGAGAGCGTATATTTCTACCTCTACTTAAATAGCAAAGACACAAAATAGATGATGCTCTGGGTATTTCCTTTTTAACGTTCATAATCATGTCGCTCCCTCTTTCCTGCTAAAGGGAGGACACACAAAGATTATATATTGTAGCTTGTGTACATATACTCGTATTGCAACTGATGTTTTCAAAATGCTTCTACCACTGTTAAAGTTTTATGTAGGTACGTACGATGTATATAGCGCACGCTGGCATCTGGACAACTGAAATGAACTAGTCAGAGAAATGATGTAAATATATAATTCAATGAAAATGAGGCAATAATGCCACTACGTGCAATATAATTGTGAATAATTTTTTGTGCTATAATATAACATTGAAGCGAACGTTGTTTCTCAATAGAAGTCGGAGCGATGCAAGTTTTATTTATTGTTATGATAATTAGTGGTAAGACTGCGTAATAATAATAATGATAATAATAACAATATTAAAAATGCGATTTGGCATATTCTTGTGTTATGTACATGATTTATACGGTTATAAGCGGCAATAAGGTAGACCACTAGTTGAATAATTATAAAAAGAATATAATAATAATAATGCAGCACTTATAAAGGATACATTAAAAATAATGGCTGGCGGTGGTGGTGGTAGATAGTAAATTGTTCGTAGAAGACAGTGGAACAGCATTTTAACTGGTATATTTATACTGTGAGTACACGGTAAAAAATTTAATGCCTGCTACACTGTTAACACTTTATTAAGTTGAGGAGTTTGCAATCATTTATTACAGAATACTTGGTGAGTATTAATATTAATGTTATTTATTGCCATGTCTTACATGATATGCAACGTCATTAATATAAACTTTTGACGGATCGATTTACTCATATATATATTATGTAGCACACTAAATAGAACGTCGTATGCGAATGCCTACCAATTTCTATTTCTCTATAAGCTGACGTATTTTTAAGGATACCTTAACTTGAAACAGGTAGAATACCCCAAAACAATTTCTATTTATATTACTAGTATTACTATAATGTTGATAGGAAAAGAGATAAGTGGAAAAGTTATAATAATAAATAAATACAACGGAACAAATAAAAGTAATTAGTAGGTAAACACGTAATGTATTGAATGGTTAGATTTTATGTGAAGTTATATGTAAAACGCGCTGTTTTCTTGGCAGTAACATTAAGTCACTCTCCACTCGACTTCTCTACTACTGTTTTAATAACATTGTACAATGCGGATCTACGCGCTAGTAAAATGTACGTATAAGATAGTGCGCATTAATTACTTAAACATTTTGTCCCAAAACCGTACACGTGACGCGAGAGGATTATGACGGCATATTGGAAATATGCTACGTGTGTGTATCGATTTTTTTAAACAAATTTCCACATAGCTAATTTAAAAAAGCAAAATATCGGGGATAATATCAAATATACAAATAGGCATTAACGCAGAAAAATTAACATGAACACAAATCACACAATATTGTTATGTTGCTGAGAAGAAGATGTTTAAATTGTAAAAAAGCGCGATGGTTCCGAGGTTGTTTGATGTAGGTACATATATTCAAGACATGGGCACGTGCAGTGTTGCAGTTATTATTATATCTCTTGTATACTTACTTTCGACGACAAAAAGTATTTGATGAAACACAAACAATGTTCACGATCGTTTTCTGCTAAGGTCATCAGTATTTTTTCAATTCATG
Source organism: Callyntrura guangdongensis (assembly GCA_027744295.1). Classification (NCBI taxonomy): domain Eukaryota; kingdom Metazoa; phylum Arthropoda; class Collembola; order Entomobryomorpha; family Paronellidae; genus Callyntrura; species Callyntrura guangdongensis. Next base: position 8,387 of record JAHZNB010001517.1, read on the forward strand.
TAGTTATATTGTTGTTATAAACGTAGAAAAGATATGAAAATAATGACGTTGTATTATATTAAAAGGATATATATATATATGCTGCACTAATACTTGGATATCAATAGTTATTATTATTGTAAGCGACATTTATTCTGGTGTGCCAGTCACCAGTTTGATATATTACGCTGTAAGATAAATAAACAAAAGTTGAAGTGTATTAAATAAATAAATGATGAGAGTATATAATATTACTAAATTTTGTAGAATTGAGAATTATATTAATAACGGTAATAGCATTGAATAAAAAAGAATGATGAATTGCTTCCTACATTACAAGTGACGCACCTGGTGGTTGGCTCTGGTTGGCAACTGATAATGGTCATAAACTTTTCATAACATAATATTATTTTGTGTTCGATGAATTTGGTTTTGTTCAAGCATGTGCTCCTGCTTGCTCCTCTGCTCCTACTCTCTCTCTCTGTCGTTTCATTTTCATGTATCCAAACTCCAAACACAAGAACTATGCATACAATATTATAAATGTCCTCGTTGCTGGAAAAACAATATTGATCATTTGATCACCATCATCATGTTATATATATAAAATGATATCCGACCAATCCAATTTTCTATTTGTGCATTTTCCCTGAGTAGTTTAGTGTGGATGCCTACCATTTTCTATTAAATATACTCTAAATTATATATAATATTATCAAATTATTATCAACTGTTTTACATTTAGGTTATCATTTCAATATTTCATACAATGCAGAAAAGTATATTACAATAATGAAGTGGACGAAACATTAGCCCGTGGTATACCTATAAACTAACCGTTGGTTCAAAACACTTATTGACATTTTCTGCCCTTTTGATAAAACTATTTAAATTCTGGAATTGCATAAATAGTCAAATATTGGAAATAATATGTGCAGAAATTTGGGAATTCAAAATTGCTGGTTGAACGCCATGAACACGCATAAAACATGTTCGTATATAATATGTTCAGTATAATATACACTGACAAAGTTTTGATGACTTCTGGGAAAGCACATTTTATATATAGCATTAGCAATAGAAATATAATTATCAGAGCTTTTCAACAAACATACCAAAACTATCTATTTATAGGGCATATAAAATATTGACTGGACAGGCATAATTAATTACATGCAGTAGTTTTGCCCAGACACCAGAATGCTCAGTGAAAGTACATGTGTTCATCTGAACATGGCCAACAGTTTGCAGGTTTTCCAGGTTGTCCTACTTCCTTTTCAAGATCATGCCACGGAATACGGATAGCATCCCTTTCTTCTCCTACAAGTCCAGGACAACAAAGGTGATGAGGAGCGCGTGGTATATAGAGTAAGTAAGCTTCAACAATAAAATGAAGCTGTTTAATTTTTTAAAAACTATTTTAAAAAGCCCACAGCCTGCAGAAAGTAAACTTTGCTGAGGGTAACTTGCATAGGTATATAAAAAATTGCATTTTTCTGAATAAGACGATAAACTAGTTCATCTGAACATGGCCAACAGTTTGCAGGTTTTCCAGGTTGTCCTACTTCCTTTTCAAGATCATGCCACGGAATACGGATAGCATCCCTTTCTTCTCCAACAAGTCCAGGACAACAAAGGCGATGAGGAGCGCGTGGTACAGAGTAAGTAAGCTTCAACAATAAAATGAAGCTGTTTAATTTTTTAAAAACTATTTTAAAAAGCCAACAGCCTGCAGAAAGTAAACTTTGCTGAGGGTAACTTGCATAGGTATATAAAAAATTGCATTTTTCTGAATAAGACGATAAACTAAAATACAAATAGCAATAATGAACGTCGTAAACGTAAACGTTTGATTTTTATAATTTTATATTGTTATATTATATTTTTCGGTTTTACCATTAAATTATAGGGAAACCCAAGCCTAAAAATGCTTAGGCTCAATTCGGGTCACACAAGGAAACACCAGAAATATTACCAAAGTTGCTGTGTGTGAGCTTTTCAACCAAACTTATATCACCTTGTATCATTGTATTGTTTCTGTGTAATAATATTACAACAGTTCCATGTACATTATTATTATTACATCGTTCCTTCCATCACTCATATTCCATAAAAAGCTATAATCTACAGTACAGTCTTAGGAAAAAGTCTGTTTTCCACGAAGCCACCGCAATGAGTACGATGGATGGATGGAAAAATGATTACTGCTCACGATGACTCGTTCCATATTTTTTTTTATTATATATATATTTATGTTATAACTTTTTATTATATATATGCAGCATTATTAAAGATAATCACTTTGCATCATTATTTGCAGTAGGAAAAAAAAACATTCCAACTTTTTTGATGGTCAACATAATATCATAATAATAATAACAATAATAATATTCCATGTTCGTCTTTATATGCTTGTGCATTATGTATGCCGTACCACTAGGTATTATCATTATTATGAGGACTATTATTCTGTACATGGTGTAACAATAGAAAAAAATATATAAAAATATGATGATAAAAAACATTTCTCTGCCTGAATACACAGCACTGAGGTGGCAGTGGTGGTGCGCGGTGCAATAAAGCTACAAGCAACGAGAGATGTCCTGAGTCCCGAACTCAATACCATCATCCCCATTCCTAAATATCTTCTTGCGAACAAACTACGTTTTATACAGATATACTACACACTACATTATTATAACTATTATCTCTATATATTATCTTCGTCCTTTACTTCTCAATCTATTCTTTACGTCTCCTCTCTCTCTCTGATAGAACGCTAGGCTGGTTGTAGACGACGTAGTCATTCTTGTCGACGTCCATGGTGGAGTATTATTATTATTATTATTATTATCATTATTATTATTATGTTTTATTGTTATTGTTACGTTGTGGAATGTTTGCCGACTCATGATGATGTATTTTTTATTTTGTTGCTGTCTGTCTGTACTCTGTACCATCAACGACAAGCTACCAAGCGCTGAAAGCTGAAACTCGGCTATATGAGCAGCTACACAGGCATTTATTTCGTTGGTACAAAATGAGAAGACGAAGAGGAAGCAACTTTTTTGACCATGTGCATATTATATTTAATGATAATAATAAAAAATATATTCACTCATGAAATACATAAAAAACTAAAAATGTTTATTATGATGATAATACTATATACCTTGGAATTAGAAGCACACCACAAAACTATACGTATATTATGCATCCGTACTTATATGATTGCAAAGGTAAATTCACATGTAATTGTATACAATGAATGTATATGATGAGTGATTTGAAAAGTAATTATTATTATGAGGATTTTTTTTACTGCGTATTCGTATCTCAGTGCCTGGTGCTTGCTTCGTGCTGTAAAAAATATACCATGATATGGATAATGTAAAATTATTATTACATCTATTAGTGCACAGTACACTCGGTAATCATTCTTAGAGAAACCATTTTTTTTCTCTCTTGAGTGCCATTCTCATTTTCAAACCCAGCCACCAGATTTTAAGCGTCAGACGGATCAGGCCAAAGGAGTAAGTAAATAGTGGTGACTACTTTTTCCTACTACTGTAAAATGTACAACAATTCAGATGATTATCATTATATATATAATTGATCATAATATGAAATGAAATAATATATTATGTATGTAGGTAGGTAAGATGTAGAATTTGTTGTAAGGAAGCTGCCTTTGAGCGTGTAGTTAAATTGTGCATCTTCAAAAGAGGTTGCGCACAGTAGAGCTTTAAATGCATGCTATGATTCCTACCCAAATTACAGGGTCCAGCGGATTTTTTGTCTTACACACAATTAGCAGCGTCGGTTTCACAATCAGGAATAAAAATAATGTTTGAAAACGAAGAGTGCTTCAAACCTATACTGCTATGAAATAAGACAAAAAAATAAAAGTAATTTAGAAGTTTTGTCGACATTTCAAAAAGACGCTTTGTGTGAGTAAGTTTTCCAGTTCCAAACAAACTGTAAGTTATGAACAGAAAGAAAGTCAATCGTAATATAAAATAATGTGGCAAGCTTAAGTTGAATAGTTTACAGAATTTTTAATGGCAGGAGTTTAGAAATTATGCCAATGCAACGTTATAGACCTCCGGTGAAGGCATGCTCTTGTTAGTAAGCTTAATCTACTACGTTTACGACTGTAGTAAAACAGCAAATCTCACCGTTGCATATGCAGGTCATCTCGTCATCTTGATTAATTCGCAACCATTTTTTAACAAGCTGTGGCTCCGTCGGAAAAGATAATGATGGTCTCAATGATGCTCTATGTACTCAATGAACTTATTTCAACGGACATATCGTCAATGGTAGACTTTTTAGACTGTTATATTGTTATTATTGTTACTAATAAGCTCTTTGTTATTAATTGCATACGTAAATTGTAAACTTTTGTATTTCTAAAAAGATACTTTGGCTTTGGCATCCCTTAAATAAAACAGTACGAAAAACAGTAATAAACCAGGTCAGGAAGATAACCAGGTGTTGAAGATATTTTAGTGGCCTTCAAAATCAGATTTATATAAGGTCTTGCTGTCTAAATGTTGTATATTTCGTATGGCATTATTTTTACCATTCAATATTTTCAATCATAGATAACAGAAATTACAAATGGAAATACATGACCATGCAAACTATCAGCATATGATTTTAGAGAAAAATCATTTATATTATAACGTCTACCTGTGCTTTTTAGAAAATCGTTCATAATAAAAATGTTAGTTCGTGTTAGTATCTGTGTACGTAAACGCCGAAAAAGGTGAACATATTCAAAGAAACTAGCATTTTGCATGACTAGACTAATTAGCATTCTCTCTCACTTTAGTCAACCCTCCTTGTATAGCTAACTACGGGATTCCGCCATGGCACCGCTTTTTTTTACGGGTACAAATTACTCGAAATGGAATGGAAAGGCAGGAGAAAATGGGAATAGAAAAGTACAGAAGAAGAGCCTGGAATGTTTGTATTATATTCATTACTATTATCATTATTATTATTAATACGGCAGGAAACGGCAATATTCTCTTGTTGTTGGTTGAAAGGTTACGAGATGAAAACACAAACTATAATAATAATACAACCCACTACTGCTAGAAACCATGTATTTTTACACTGCTCCTATATTCTCTCTCTCTCTCTCAATGGATGGAAGACGAATAAGGAAATGTTGAATTTTGCTGGAAAAAGTATAAAGTTGGCCCTAGGAGGACGACCTGTTCATTGCCATTGCAATAACGTTTCGTGCATATTATACTTATAACTGTGTGGAAATGGATTGAATTGAAGTTTTTAGTTGTTGTTGTATGTGTGGTTGGCTGGTGAGCAATGAGAAGAGCAAGAGGAAGAAAGGCGAAGAGGAGGGTAGCAACGTGGAAGAGAGAAAAGTCTTTTCTATGATATTCTCTCTCGGACCCAAACCATATAATAATATTTAATTGGCTGTAATAAAAATAAATGGGATTCTCTAATGCTGATATTCATGAAACCTACATTCATCTATACAATATAATATATATTTTTCCTCTTCTAATATAGTGTATATATTTATATAAGTAATATAAAAAGCTCTTTCTTGCAAACACACACACGACTGTTGTACGTATTTACTCGCACACACACACACACGGGCAACTGGGCAAAAACACATCACACACCGGTAGGCTTCTTCTCTTTCATTTTGGTTGTGTGTGCTCTTCACCGATATGTATCATTCACTCTTGGATAAAAAATATATTATGACTGAACACTATGTAATAATGTGGAAAATGCAACATTAGAAGAGTTTTTACTTCTCTTTGCTCTATCTATATATAGTATTATAGATAGACACGTTTTACTATTTTACTAATACGTCTAAAACTCCAGCAGCAGTAGCACACCATTTCACATCAAACCTTGTTTTACTTCGCGTTTTAGACTGTTCACAAACAAACGAGGACATCAACTCTCTCTCTTCCTCCTTTTCCTTGCCTCTTTCTCTCTCTCTCTCTGAGACGAGCCTCTCATAATAAGATATGACGATGTTGATGATCATGACCGTCATGATGATGCCATGATGATGACGCGATTTCATTTTCAAATCACATAATGAAAGCAAAAACCCATCTAGAGCTGGTGTGCATGCAACTGCTCAAAACACCAACTTGTATACTTACTCTCTTTTCCAATGACTATAGCTCGCTTCATGGGAAGCTGGATGGGGTCATTAATTTGAAAATATAAAATCCATATTTTATGTAGCTTAGTGTGAGGTACAGGGTTTTCTGCTAAATAAGAACCAAAAAGTAACAAGCAAGAAAGTAAAAGACTGCTGCTGCTGCTGCTCGTGTGTTACGTGATGATGATGACGAGAGCAGGAGGTGGACGACGATGATGGTGATGTGATGTAGTTAAAGTATTATAGATGGAATAATACAAAGTAGTTAGCAGAGTGGCACATAAAAAACACATAAATGCATTAAACATTTTCTGTATGCAGTGCAAGCTGTTCGAATCGAAATACTGTTTTGCATCTTTGGGAAAAGTGCCACTTAACTTGGAAAGTTGGGAATACTAAGACACTTTTAGGAAAATGGTAGCCGCAAGGATACTTTTAATTTTTGGGGTTCTCTCTCTATGACTATGGCTGCGATTTCTTACGGGTCCCCAATTCGAATGAATTACTAATATAATTTTAATATGCGACATAAATACTTTATTTTTAGTTTTAGAATGGCTACGAATATATAGAGCCCTGCTGCTGAGGGTACCTGGCTTTGGCACTGCTCACGCTAGATTTTTTTGTTTAGAAAACGCCGTGTTCCTTGCTCATACGTGTTTCAGTGAGCCACGCCTAAAAGTGCATGAGGGATAATATGGTACATGGTATAATTGAACTTCCTATTCTGCCATGTCATTCTTGTTGTAATTGCATTTGTTAATTTAATTAAAGTTACCCAGAACACATGTGCATCAGAACAGAACTCAAATTTTAAAAAACAATAAAAAAGTTTATTTTTCGAATGTCTCGTGCTCGTGCTGTTGTGAAATACAACCTTCGTTACATATAAATAATATATTACATTTTAGGAATGATACTAAATAAGTACAAGTATAAAGTTAATTATTTATTATTAGCATGTACTTAAAATTAATAAAGATTTTACCGGTACGACATACCAATATAATAAGCACTGTTGGTTATTTGTTCTACATATAATTTTCTTCATCCCCAAAGTTCAAACAGTTCAAGTTCAACTTCACTGAGTGATATAGCTGACAAAATGTAAGGTACAAATAAAATATTTACAATCAATCAGGTGCTCGGATTCATTTCAATAATTCCAGCAATTTTATAATAAATGTACACATGCATCACTCAATCTACACAAACAAACACACGCAATAGTACCATAATGAGTTGAGCAGTGTAAAGAACTTCAATACAATAATAATAATAATAATAATAATAACACATGTTTCTAATCCATATACCATGCAACGTATTCCGGTTTCCGAATACAAGTACAGCGTTCACAATAAATTGTAGTAATTGTTCATAATATTTTAAATTAACCCATTATCCTTTCCTCCTTATTGTTTTAATCAGAATCTTGTTCTTCTGAGTTTGTAAATGTTGCGACTAGTTTAATCTCACTAATTTTGCGAATGGCCGTATTTGCTACAAACTTTGATACATGTGCAACACTAATTTTACATTCATTTATGACACGCTGATAAAAATATGTATGCATGTCCTCCCACTCTGCAGGTACCTCCAAAAAATCATCAAAATTTTTACTATGCCTATACCTATTCGCCTCGGACAAAATAATTTTCTGTAAATCTTTGCTTAAGCATACTGTTTCACCAAACACGCTTTTTATATCATTTTTATTGGTACGAATCTCAAGCCTGAAGGATTTTGGGATCCTGTCACACCCATGGCGGCTGCATTCATAAATAAGATGTTCCCGCATTTCTAAAAACCTATTGGTGAGGTTCTCTTCAAAATCTCTCTGGTTGCTCATTGTCCGTGTTTTGTCTATGAATAAATAATTAAATATAATCTTATCATACCAATTTATTTAGAAAAAAATGGTATGTATTTACATAACCCACAGAACATAAATTGTTTATTTTACAATACCTATTAGATAATAGCAAGGTCCATGAAGATAATAATTGTATCAGTTCAATATTTTAAAAAAATACCTGGGGTAATCAGGTAATTGTATTATAAATTATAATACAGTTACCCAATGAAGAGTTATATTATAATAATATAACTCTGTTCAGTGTACACAATCCAAGTTAATGTTTTTCTACTTATCAATTGAGGAGTAGGTAAGTTAGTACTTACAGTTAAACGTAATTCCACAAGTCAAGCTCTTACAAAACTTTTTATTGAGAACATTTGACGGGTCGTCACCAACCGCCATCTGTTGATATTTTTGTGCGTTCTCCGGTTCCATCACTTGTGTTAAATCTGCCTGTCGTAGTTGACTCATCGTCTCCACGCCAAGTAAGTCCTTCAGTTTTATCCCTAAATGCCCCCCAAGTCCTGGAATACTTTCAACTTTGATTGTTTCAGAGACTCTGCCAAGGCTCGATCGGGGAAGGATGGTTATACCTTCCGGTTTATTACGCCCACAGGCCAATTTGGCTAGTAACTTGTTACTACTGACCCCAGCACTAACAACGATATTTGTCATTTGTCGAATTCCATCGACAAGTGCATGCGCAATTACAGCCCCATGCATTAATAAAATTGCTTGTATTACAATGTGATCATCTACGTCGCGTTGGTCTTTGACCAGTTCCAGTATTTTAGAATTTAGCTCCTCTCCATTGACGATTTTATCGGGGGTCTCCCAAATGCATTTGACTTGCTTCAAAGGATGCAGCGCATCAGCCAGTCCTTCCAATCCCTGACATTCTGTGCGATGAAATACTTCATTGGTAA
>JAHZNB010001518.1:0-10492 GCA_027744295.1 Callyntrura guangdongensis
ACCCTGTGAAAATACGATACTGAGCTTTCCTTTTGAAGTTGCAAGACTAGAGGTTATTACTAAAAATCTAATTAAAAGGACGTATGCGATTATGGTGGGAACGGTAATAGGATTAGCTTGCCTGTGAACCATGACTGAGAGAGTGAGTGAGTTGGACTTTCACAATTTACCCTAAATAGAGTAGAATAATGGATAGTACAAGATTTTAAGAAATGCTGCCGCTGCTTCAGTTTTTTTCCCAGTGAACATAACTAAATGTTTGAAATCGTCAATTAGATTGGTACCCAAAATGCAATTTAAATAGAGATCTTCTTGAAAACGTCAATGTATCTTGGCTATGTGTATTTTGATCAACTGTCTAGTTTCCCAATGTTGCGTCGTAAGGTCGAATATGACCCCAGTTACGATTATGATTACGAATGAAAATAGTACCCAAAAGAAAATTTTTATATTGTTACTGCCTTACATAGAAGGGCATTATTCTAAAAATGACGCGGCGTAGTGAAAGAGAATTCCAGAATTCCAAGAAAAGAGGTACATTATCGAAGTTTTTCCGTACCATTGTCTATAATTTTTCAGGTCTTGGCGAACAAATACTTATCTGGTGTGTGTATACCTTATTCATATATGGTTGGTAGACTTTATAAAGTTTACCATTAATTCTACGTTTATTGTTCTTGTGATACAATGATGCATTATTTATTATTACGTCCCTGTTGTGTGCTGCCCTATAAAAATTTCTTGTAAAAAGTTCCGTCTTTTTCTTTCTCTCCCTCCCTACCACTTTGCTTTTTCTCTTTTACTGAAACTGAAATCATTTCCTTTTTCTGTTGTTCCAACTACAACGACTGGTGGTAATACCTTTTAAATTCATTTAAAAAGTTTCCTCTCTGTCCCTATTATTGGGAGAACTACCAAGTAGAAAGACAATTATTCGGGACCTGAAGAACATACCAAATTGTTTTTCGTGTGTTTTGTTTCTCCTTCTGTGTAAGCTCTCTGCCCCAGATGAGGAAATAAAAGTTTTCAAATTTTAAAGCAACCTAGTCTCCCTGCAGACCGTTCGATAGTTTCTTTCACTTTACACGTTAGAAGAAAGGAAATAGGAGCGAGAGGGAAGATAAAGGAGAAAAAAAGATGATGAGGCGGACAAAGACAAAAAAGGCTTGAAGGTTTGAAAGTAAGTGCAAAATGAGATGAAATGTGAATACAAGAAGAAAATCGAAATTGACTTTTCAATTAAATTCGAAGAAGGGAATGTGAGAAGAAAAGTTAGTAGAGTAGAAAACGCAAAAAGAAAACAAGTTGAGACATTCTTCTTCGTCGTTTTGACAGGATAAAGAATAAAGAAAGCGAAAAAAATAAAGGAGAAGAGAAGTTCACGGTAAAGAAAAAAGTTTTTGGTTTGAAAAAAGGGAAAGTGAATTTAACAAAGTCATTTAGTGTGATAGGGAAGAAATGACAGATATTGTATAAATCACAATTTTTTTGTCGTCACAGTTTGAGATACGGGTATGGAAAGTTGTCAAATAAACAAAGGTGATGTTTGGGTCTGTGAAAGGTTTGACCTTTTTAAATCATTCTAAAACGTGCCATAACAAGAGTACGATTTCCCAAAAAGAAAAATTAAAATTTCACTCTTAAAATAATGAAACTATATTAAAATAAAAATTGAAATTTGTTCCATAGAAAGTATCCTGTCATAAAAATAGATGCTGGGGCTTACCTGCTCCTGTAGCCAATATTGACTGAGATGCTGTTCGCACAGCCTTTTAGCTAGTCCCTTTTGGTTCTTTCGCTCACCAAACCTAGGCTAACAAAATAGTCTAGCACGACAGCTATAATCGTACAGGAAAATTGTACCACTAAGCAATTACCCTTCAAACACAATAAGATTATAAAAAGTACTCTCATTTATTCGTACGACACATCAAATATCTTATAAACTAGAAGCGCAGTACTCAAACCATGATTGCGACAGGAATAGATAAAAAAATTGTAGCAAAAGTAGGTTAATTGAATCTAATGCTTATTCTTTTGTCAAATCTTAAGTACTGAAGATGTCGCCAGGTTCAATCCCATGAATACTTCATGAGCACGCATTAATGAAAAACGAAGCGTTTATAAAAGTATCCATGGGCTTGGCTAGATTTACAATCAACAAGATATTTTTCACGCCTGTTCCAAATAGTGCCTCAATTGATTGCATTAAATGGAGTATCCATCATGAAAGCACCTCAAGGACATACTCTCTTCAACCTTTTTATTCTGCAGTTAAAAACTTACTAAATGAAGGGAAAAGGTTTTCTTAACTGTAAAGTGAACTGCTAAAATCAAATAAATTCTTTGAGTGTAATATATTTTGTGCATAGGCATGGTCCCAAAATATACCTTTGCGAATGATTCGTGTAGCAATTATATACTGTAAAATCTGTATTAAAGTTTCATTGTAAAGTGCTGAAAGGTATACTTTATGCTACTTTTTAAAAAAATACGTTTACAACGCCGTTATGGAAAATGTAATTTTGATGATATACAATATCTAATAAGATGTGAACAAATCCAGCTCTATCAAAAGTTGTCACAATTTACAATGGTTTCTTTCACCCACTAAGATTTTGACAAGAAAGAAAATACTTTTGGTATTACCCTTGGGAATACGCTTTTCCGGTGTGCGCTTCCCGTGCTTCCATTAAACTCACAATAAAACATCTGGATCTGGCTATATGTATTTATATGCATGGTTGTTAAGAATACACCGTTGCTAAATGACCGAAAAATAAAGACACAAATACTGAAAGATAACTAAAAGCAGGAAATTTTTTTCGCTGAGTACAAGCGGCTCCAGAAGAGTTTCATATGGAGAACTTATGAATGCTGACATAGTTGACAATATAATGGGCATGCTAAGCTAAACTAATGCATGACACGTTACATTCTTTTTCTAGATAAGTCTCTTTTAGACATTCACCATTTAAAGCGCTTTATCTATTTTCTACTTTGTGCTGCGGGCCCAGGCAATGAATATTTTCATGCACTTTTTCTGTCTCTACGATAAACGAAAGTGGAAAAGTTGAATGAAAAAGTGATGAATACGACAAGCTTGTAAGTTTTTAAAAATCTTTGCATGAATCAACGTATCACAACTACAACATCTAGAATCGGGTGAAGTTTTATTTGCAGTAGTACATATATGATACTTTGTAAGAAATGCTAAAGTGGCAAGGCCAAGACAAACATGATACGAAGTGAACATTTTGGATTGTATGACTTTATAGAGCGTTTAACAGGAACTTCAGAATGAGTGGCGCACACACAAATTGAAATCTTTTGGTGCTATCAATCGAGTTTATTTAAATAATGAACATCTATGAATTGGTTTTTATAGACGTGCATTACTTACCATTAGATGGTCTCGCTACCAATAACAAATGTGTTAATGTGTATAATCATGTGTAATTGGTAAATATGGTTACTTTGAATGTAACACCACGGCAAATCAGCAAATAACGCAAATAATGGAAATCACTAAATAAATATAAAGTGATGTTGATATAAAAAGTAGTGTTGTGTTGTGTTATATACATTGTTGACATTTCTGTCTCCATGTTCGTTAAACAAAATTACGAAAAGTTCGATGTCACTATTAATAATTTCATAATTTTTGTACGCACTAATACTGTATAGATTCGAATATGGTTGCTGTTTATCGTTTTCGTTTACAAGTACTAAACGAAACGCAAACACGTTTACGTTTAATATTTAACAAAAAAATTTGAGGTTTTGCACATTATTATTGTTAAATTTTTAAAGTTGTTGAATGAAATTTCAAAAATGTGTACATATTGTCACTTATTACACTAGACAGTAAGAAAATTACTTTTTAAATGTGAAAAATTATGTCGCGGCTCCTGATTTGGGATTGGTCATGGAAAAAAGTGATAATTTTTATGGTGTATTTGGTGGATTTGGCTACTAAACGAAAACGTAAACGAAAACGACGTTTATCGTTTACGGTTTCAAGTAATAAACGAAACGAAAAACGTAAACGAAAACGAAAATGAAAAAATAAACGGAACTAAACGGTTTAATAAACGATAAACGAAATAAACGGCAACCCTAGATACAAATCCGGGTTACATTGGTGTTGTTTATTCGTTTCGAAGACAAAAGCCCGCCCACATTTCCTTTCGAAAAGGTACCATAGAAATTTAGTGTTTTTAGTAATGTTGGCGAAACATGTCAACGATAAAATGTATCCGAGATATTGAGGTTCAAAGGAAATCCTCTGTAGTATCGCCATTTTAACTCTAATTATAACATCGTGTAACTTTTAATCCAGGTTTAAGTCGGGTTTAAGACTGTTTTTAGCAGTCGTAAACCCGACTTAAGCCAAGATTAAAGTTACACGATTCCACCCATAGTGTTTTAATAATGTTAGCGAAACATGTCAATGATAAAATGTGTCAGAGATATTGAGGTTCAAAGGAAATCCTCTGTAGTATCGCCATTTCAACTCTAATTATAACGAAACCGATGCCAATCGATAGATAAGAATTGTAGGATTCAATTTTGTCCAAGAAAGTTATTATCAGATGATTATGTCTGTTTGTAATAAAAAAGTGAAATTTTTAAACATGCTCCGGGATGTCGTCTGTAACTTCAACATTTTTGGCCAATTTGATTGATCTTGATATCAAAAGAAATAAACTAAAACAATGTTATGCACCGTATTATGATCAAATTTCCAATTTCTATTCTTTAAAAGGCTTAATCATTTAGCTCTGAAACTAACAATTAAGTTAAAACCAATAATTTGACCAAAATACTATAAACTGCAACGTCTTAGCTTTCTTTTGACAGCATGAACCGAAGTTGCAAATGCCTGCCTATGCCTTTAAGTTATTGGATTTTAATTGACGCTAAAAGAGCAATGTTTTAGCGAAGTATTTCCATGTTTTAACCAATTCTATATTAAATTTTAACATTGTCTAACTTTGGGTCCAGATACGGTTTTAATTTAAAATCGTATCTCTGCATAATAGTAGATGTTGGTTACAGCGTTTTGAGAATAATGATTTCAGAAAGTAAAATTAGTAATACATCATACAGGGCCATAATTAGCTTCAGCAGAAACGACATCATCCTTTTACTGTACTGCCGCCGGATACGTTTCCGCGTTAGCAGTAAAAAGTGCTCTTCCGTTTTGACAGGGCGTTCTCTGTCTTCCCTACCACCACAATCCAGGCTTTTTATCTCTTTTCATTACTATCTCATCTATCCTCTGCTTCCGTGTGCTCTCTTTCACTGGAGGAGAAAGGGAGACATGTGTAAAGATTAGTGAGTGTTTTATGAGTCCTGTCCTAGTCTGAACCAGCTAGCTTGTCTTTGGCAACGGTATCCATTTTCCCTCTTTCTACCCGTACTGATCCTGCTTACTCCCTCATGACTTTTCATTCTCCTGTCGTTTCATTTTGTCTTCACTTCGAATTCTGTTTTTTTTCATCGAATAAGTGCTACAGCCTTATTTCCTTCTCCGTTTGCTCCGCGTTCATGATATTGTTGAGTGGAAACTTCCATTAATTGGAGGATTTACAAGCAATAAATTTTTCAGTAAAATTTTCCTAGTTTCGAACCCCGCATCCCGTTTCCACATAGGTATGTAAACATTTTGATCCTACGGCAATACGACTATGAAAGAGGCTACACGGTATACTTGAAAGTAGGATGTAGATATGAAAATGGGTTTACGAGGTGCCAATGTGAATCTACCGATGCCAAGCAAAGACTTCTGGAAGAAGATGGAAGAAACGAGCAAGTCATGGCCCACCATCACCGTCATCATCATCATCATCACCTTCAACACTATAAATACTACAGGCGTGTGTGCTCTAGTCTGACAAAATGCAGTAATAAACATTCTGCATGGGCTCCCAATACCTATTTACTACCCTGTACATATAAGGACCTGCTTCTTCCCTACTACCAACATCACCTCCGCCTCATCCACTTCATGGAAAGAATAGCAAATTATATTGGAAATTGTGTAAAATGTTTTAGTATTGAAATGCTGTAGTAGCGGTGGTGATGGTGGTGACAATGCCGCGCTTTGCATGCTTTTTAAAATCCTCTTATCATTCGAGTAGCGGCAGCAATCGGGATGATGATGGCGGCGGCAGCGGCACTATCGGTTTTTGATTGCACTTAGCACTAAAAGTAAGTGCGGGCTTGTTGTTGAAACGGTTGAAACTGGTTTTAAATGCTCTCTACTGCAGAGCGATACCGCGCTGGAAGCATTATTGGATCATGTCATTACGTTTTAATTTTCACCGGCTGGCTAGCTTCTGTACACTTACTTGGGCAAACAAGAGGTGGGGGAAGCGTGACACATTATTAGACAAATTATGAGGGACACAGCCCGAGAGTAATATGATTTGCACGGAAACATTTTACCCGTAACGAGCTGTTACCGCGAATGTGATACAACAGGGAAATGAGCATATTACCGAAAATAATGATAATTGTAATATGGTGTCATGTTCCGTGCTAATGAGAGAAATTGCCAACTTTTTCTCATCGTCTTGTTTGAAGGATAAAATGTATACGAGAACGAGAGAGTCTGTTATGTATGTAGAAATGCTCCCAGGAAAGCTGAATAGGAGAACACACCTTAAAAATGATAAAGGATGGCCATCATCAATTACATTATCACCACCACGTACCATCATCCCAGTCAAATATATGTAGGTCTCGCTGCTGGTGTGTGTGGTACATTTTTATTGGTTGCACTGCTAAGAGGGAAAATCCATTAATCTTGTAAATTACGGATGGATGAAAGCAAATTCGGGGTTAGTATGTGAAAGTGTGTAGGAAAGAAGCTAAAGTAACTCATAAGATGTTGTAATGGAGTATGTGCCTCACTGAGAAAATGGAAGAGAAGTATTTTTTCCTTGCTTGTTGGTTAAATGCGAAGGAAAAAATGGAGGAAAAGTAGGTGAAAATGTTGAAGTGAATGATATTAAGTGCTATTCCAGTTTTTAGATGGTCCATCGGGCATGCTTTTACCGTTTATCGGTAATTTTTAGCCCTATTTACGTGTCTCATTTAATTAAAATGAAGGGGGTCCTTGGAGAGGTGTTTGTGGTAATGAGGATGGGCCTCTGTTGACATGATTTTGTGGTGTTGTATTTAACACCTCGGTAAAAGCAACATAATAACACGAGGTGTCTTTATGCACTCGAGTTAAATAGAGATAGTAACTGTTTCGTGAAAAGCAACATTTTTCTGATGAGATTACAAACCATTAATTAGCACTTGCTTTCAATTATTGTTAATTATTACTATCGTACAATTATATAATTAACAACACCCGCAGTAACATTTTATGCGTACTAACTGATAACCATATTCATGGAACGAGTGGTTTTTTCTAATAGTGATCATTATAGTGAGCAAATTGCATACCAGCGTAAGTTCAAACGTCTGAAATTGGTAGGTGGAATAAGTACATACGTCTAACCAGTGAAGTGTGAAACGGATGGAATAATCTTAGGAATTAAGTTATGAAATGATTAGTGAGTTTGGTGGGGGGAGCAAGCCGTCACGCCAGAAACTTTGAGATTCAAAAAGTACAAGGCAACCTGTGTTGTTATTATGGTTCAATATTTATCTTGAACAATTGAAGAAACATTGAATTTTTCAAACATTGCTTTTACGCCGTTCAGTTTTTTAATTTTCCAGGGTTTGAATACACATGAGAAGATTTGTTTTCTGGAAGTATTGGTTGACGAAGATGAAATTGTGCTTAATTATAAACGATCTTGGAAAATTTTATGTTGGTTTATTCATTTATTTTCACATTAAAATTATCTTCGCTGTCAACAACAACGCCATAAATTTTCATGTTCACACCCCATTAGTTTCACACTTTTTTCACTAACATTTTTTCCCTGTGAAGTCAAATCATCATGTCATGGTTCATCATTATGAGGTAACCTTTGTTGTTATTATGGTTCAATATTTATCTTGAACAATTGAAGAAACATTGAATTTTTCAAACATTGCTTTTACGCCGTTCAATTTTTTAATTAAGCAGGGTTTCAGTACTAATTTAAAGATTTGTTCTTTGGTATATTTGGTTGACGAAGTTGTAATTGTGCTTAATTATAAACCAACTTGGAAAATATTATGTTAGTTTATTCATTTATTTCCACATTAAATTATCGTCGCTGTCAACAATAACGCCATAAATATTCATGTTCACACCCCATTAGTTTCACACTTTTTTCACTAACATTTTTTCCCTGTGAAGTCAAATCATCATGTCATGGTTCATCATTATGACAGACGGGAGTGATGATGGCGCAGTGATGGCGTCAATTTTTTGCTCGCTTTTCCATCCCTTTCTTTTTTCTTCCTTTTTCGCTTTTACTATTCTCCATACTCATCTCTTTTGAACTGCTACTACTCCTGTGTGTTTTTACGTCTATTCTCCAGCGGCACATTGGCACACACAAGTAATTACTTTGCTCTTTGAACGCTCACATAGTCAAAAGGAAATTGAATTTCGTATTGGCTGCAATACGTTTAATGTGCACTTTGTTTTTTTTGTGCATGCACATTCATGGGCGTGTATGTTTCCGTGAATTTTGAGGGTAAATGTATTTGCTTAGCGTAGGTAAACGAATAAATTGAGATTCGGCAAAGCCAGCAAAAATATTTGCTCGAAAGACTGTTTCTTTTATCTCGACATCCTTCACTGACTGTAACCCCGTTGACGCCGGTAATTAATGACCCATGACCTGAAAAACAACCTGACTTCTCCCCGTGTAATTCCCGGGAGATTACGCAAACCCACAAAAACGATAAAATAAAATTGTACTCCCATCATCGTCATTAATCTCGCCCACATCCTTTTTACAATAATATTTTTACATGATTTTAATGGTTCCTCAAATGACCACGACTATTACCAGCAATATCGCAAACGTTAAGTAAGTAATCCGCCCTTGAATTAGTCTCCTTCGACCTCTGCGTAATTGTGTTGTGCTCTAGCACAGGAAAGAACTTGTCGATTACACGCTAACTGTTGGAAAAAATACCTGTAATTACCTCGCAGCTAATAGTGCGTGCATGTCCACATTATTACTCTGACAGTTGGTAGGTATTTCATTTGACCACAGAGAAAGTCAACAATAGTTACAGGAGCTGTAATACAATTTTCAACAGCTCACGTACAAACAAGAAGCTTTTCAACTTTCAAGTTGAATATTTTACAGCGTGCATAATGCAGTACAGCCTACAAAATGGATAGCGTGTCACCACTCTCTGCCACCCGTAGAAGAGAAACTATGTAAATAGTTGAAGGGCAGGAAAAAGCTATTTTAGCTGCAGAGTAACCCTGTTAAGAAGGCAGGATATGTAAAAGAAATTGTACCAAGTTGTTGTCGACAAGTACCAAGACAAAAAAATGCAACGAGAAAGATTGCCTGTCCTCATTTGCAGATTTTTTCTGGCTGATGTTAATGATAACGGAAATGTATTTGGCTCGCCTATTTAGTATAATGAGTTGATTGCATGCATACGTGCTTTAGTTATTTTTTTTTCAAAAAAAGAAACTCTTTTTGCCATCTTCCAGAACGCCCGTCAACAGCAGCACTGTTGCATAGCGGGAGAGAAAAAAATAAGTGAACTGTTTCCGTTTCTTAAGGCGATGGAGAAGAACAGAAAAAAACGCACGTATATTTATTCTCCGAACTGCACTTCACCATAATCAAAAGATTTTTTTACGTTCTTCACGCTCAAAGAGCTTTTAAAAAGTAATAACGTTGTAGCTATATACTATACTGCTGCTTCTTAATGTAAATCTGAGCATGACTACAGCATTTCATTACTCGCTGGTTATGCATTCTTCTTTTCAGCGGGCATAAAAATGAATGACGGACAGAATGAGTAAACGTGTGTGAGTAAAAAAGCGAAACGTATAAAGGGAGATTTTTGAAGGGGTAAGTTTTCAAAGTGGCTGATTCGTTCAAGTAAGACTGCTGCCTATAAATAAATGTGTAATGACAGCGAACCAGGGAAACTGTTTACTGCATAATAGCAAAATAAGCAGACAGTTGAATAAAGTAGCTCAATGGACTCTGTGAAGGCTGAGTAGTAGTGAGTAGTGCGTTGCGAAATAGGAAAAAGTAGGTAGTAAATATGCACGGGTTTTACGGGAGTGAAATGTTACGTTGTAAATTTTGCACAAAAAAGGAAGACAGGGAGTGCTGTGAAAAGGAATGAGCGAAAAGGGGAAAGAGAAGACGTGAATATGTTGTTGGTGTGAAAATGGGGAGCGTTAACTGGTAGGGAACTGTCAAGAGTGAAGTATAATTTATTTTACCATTTTGCTTGCTTGCTTTCTTTGCTAGGGGTCATTCACTCAACATGTTGTTACAACTTTTGAATTCTGTCAAGGTATACTAAAATTTCGAAAATCGTGAATATT
>JAHZNB010001519.1:0-18650 GCA_027744295.1 Callyntrura guangdongensis
AGACGGAGAAAAATGGAGACATGACAAAACTTTGCTAATAAAAGTATCATAATGTTAAATAGAAAATAAAATGACAACAAGTTGTACTTTAAATCTTACTAGAAAATGGTCATTTTGAGACCACTGCACTCTGAGGACATTTTGGGGTCCTAGTTCAAGGGCTTCAGACAAAGTTTTGAAAGGAATGGACCACTTTTTTTGTTGTACCAGTGATCGGGGAACGCCCTTCAAATCATGTATAGAGCAACAGAGGAACATGAGTACCAGATCGTGATCACGACAACGGCACCCGGACCCGTGTTTTGTCAAACCAATTTTTTGATCATCAAATCATCATCATCGACATCACCATCGTCGTCAAATTGATATATCGTGTAGAACGTGCAGATAGAGAGAATTTATTTTTATTTTTTATTTTAAGCATAGCATTTGAGTCATCGTCAGCAAATTACGGATCTTAGTACTACTAAACGTTTACTACTACTGCCACGTCCAAGTACAAGGTAAGTAGCAGCGGCATATCGGTCGGCATTGTAAAAAGTGCAATCGTCATCGTCATCATCATCTATCATCATATCATTGGTGTTTGGTATTAGCAAAATTAGCATATCTATTATTACAGATAGGTAAGCTAGTAGAACAACTTAAAAATGAAGATGTGTGTCCATCAATCTGTCTCTGAGTGACGGTTACGATGATACTAAAGCTGGTCGGTTTAATAAAATTACAGACCTTCACCACTCCTCAGAACTACAAGAACCACGTGGTTGTTAAATCTGAGATAGTATCAATTGCACACATCATCACACTAACAAGAAGCGGGAATGGGGGTATTATTAAACAAGTAATTAATATTGTTGCCCCGCTAATTAAGACAGGAGAAGCCGAAAGAAAAAGAGTCGCAATCTTAGAGAATAAATAATCACGGGTTTAATATATATTAATAATAGGGTTGTTGATCTTGATTAATTTAATTTCCTGTTATAAATAGTAATTATTAAATTCATTAAAACCAGAACTACCTTCACCATTTTTAAATTTTTTTTACAAACTGTGTTATTTTTCCTATTAGTACGACGCACTTATGAATTACTGTTGAAATAAAATTAATTATGTTTACCTTGCTCTGCTCATTTAAAAAATTTACTTTTAAACTTTTAAATACTTTTATATATTTACTGTCAGATTTAATTAAATAAATAAACCAATATTTTTATTAAAAAAATATTACTCGGTATAAAATTCGGAAAAAATATTCCTTCAGTTTTCCTAATAATAAAAATTTAATTTTATAAAACGGAGCATCCACTTGTGCAACAACGCTCGGTTGCCATCCAAAATGCTGATTGTTATAGCCGGAGTTTGTACGTACAAAATTCTTCCATTTTTTTAGGTCTGCATTGCATTACGCTGCACTTTTACACATCTGCTTATTGTTAGTTTTTTTACTCGCCGCTGCTGTATAGCTACCGCAGTCATTCATCCGGTTCCAGAACTAACCATAAGAGTTGTAGCATGTACCGATCTGTATGCAGTGCCAGGTAAATTGCGTATACAAAGCATATAATATTTCTATATTTATGTATTATACTTTATGGTACAAAAAAATCATATTATCTACAAAAGGAACGCAATACCGCAGAAACTTTTATTCAAATACGCTATCCGTGCAACGAGAGAGAATTAGTTGGTCTGCCATTGTCGTTCGTTGCCTTCCTGATTACGTAACTTGCTTTTTTTTATCTTTTCTCCTTTCATGATTATTATTATTATGATGTGCTTCTAAGCTGGACTAGTTTGCTGCTGCTCTGCTCCTTTGCCATTTATGGGTGGACCGACCGCACAGTTTTTCTGGGGAAAAATTGCAATTAAATGCAGTTTTGCGGTATTTGGTGCAGTTGCAAGGGTTGCACAATCACTCATCAGCAGAAACCACAATCGGTTGTACGGGTATGTGTGAAGAGTGATGACAATCCTTTGATGAATCTGTGATTTGACGTGAAGCGTTCATTGTACACACGATATCTGCTTTCCTTTCAAAAATAGTACTGGGCAATGTACAGAAGAAAAAAAACATCCGGGGAATTTCTAGTTGTTACAGATTTCATGACTAAAAAATTCCCCCCTCCCCCTAATAATAGCATTACTACGCCGTACTCGTAGTTGCCTGAATTGCAGGAGCATTTCAATCTTTATCTAAACAATTCATGATATTTTTTACATGTCTTTCTATATTTTGACATTAAATCATCATCAGCAGCAGAGTAAAGTTTGAATAGCACGGGAAAGCGTGGACACTCGTAAATCTTCTGTATAATTTTGAAAATACGGATGATTAACTAGCATAATGTGAAAGAGGTAGCCAATACCAAAATAACTACCTACGTCTTCATTATCATCATCACACCAACTCTTGCTCAAACCACAAATAATCCTGATGTTGTTGCAGCCCCACAGTTATTATGAGGGCTGTTGTGGTACGGGTAGAGGAAAACAGCAAGGAAACCAGAGAGAATTGAGTAAAACGAACGAACTCACAGGTAAAGGAAGAAAAGACCTATGCAAAAGCCTTCTCATTAAATTACTTTTGCTACCAATGCTGCTGCTGCTTATAGCTTGTTGAATAACTGGTGAGGCAAGAGGTAGATTCTTCATCAAAGTCTGTGGCAATTGCTGATTTTTTTTTCTCCCACCTTCCTCATCCCTATCACCATATCACTATCGTCCCTCTCTCTCTCTCTCTCTTCCTTGTTGTGCAAATGGTGCATAAAATGTATACTTGTACCTATTATTCTTCTATCTTTCATGTTTCTGACAACGTTGTTTTTTTAACAGTGATTCTTCTTCGTCCACTTTCTTCCTTGTGAACAGCTTCTCCCCTTTTCAAGATCAGCTTTGACGTGTCTTGCGTCGTTGAATTTATTTTGTCCTTTTTATTTTATTCTAAACGGTTTCTGCTGAACGTTCTTTTTGTGACTCAGGGGATGGAGAAGAATAAATACTCTTACAAAGCGCAGTAAAAAAATGTCCGTATCAAAAAATACATATAAAATGAAATCCTATTTGTAGCATGTCTAGTGCTACTTGTGTGTGACTCACTCAGCGTGACAGTCCGCCTTGGTTTTCGTCAACGAAGCAAATATGACTTTTTAATCAACGCCCGACTATTTATATAACTTAACGTTGCAGTAATAACAACGAACTGATAAAAAATAAATACTTTTTCCTACACGACTTCACTCGCTTCTCGGCAAAATCCTCCTTCTTTTCAAATCGTTTCCTTCTCTCACATGATGCTACCACACCACTCGTCCCTGGGGAACGATGATAAGCGCTCCTACTTGTTTACACAGCTTATCATCATTACGACTATACTCCGCTTACGGTTTTTACACCATCACCAGGTAACTTATAAATCTACTGGGTAGATCTATATATACATACATATATCTGCACACTCTGTTTTTCTCTGATAATTTAGCAAAATACCCCCACATATTATCCTTTCCCTGAATATTCCGAGCTTGATCATCATCTCCTTCTCTCCTTCATCCTTGCATAATGAGTAGCCCACAACCCGCACACCAGCACCAGCACCAGCAACGTGGAGTTAAGAACGACGGCGCATACATACAAATAAACGCTTATTTGACGTACATGATGAAGAGCAGCCAAGATATAAAAGTACACAATTCGATATGAATGGTCAGCATCTTCATCTGCGTGCCGAGAGAGCGTCGAGAGATTTTTGTCGAATTTAGTTTTCCTTCTTTTTTTACTATTCGCAGACCAACACATATATTATCTTTCTTCCTTGACTACCTTACCCATTACTAATGCTACCACTTACACCCCTACTCTATAATATATGACAGAGTCTCTCGCTCTTCTTGTTCGTTTTTTGACATTGGCAATAATGATACTATTGGAGTGCGAGAGAGGAGAGCAGAAAAACGCAGCGTTTTATTATAACATGCCTGCCTGCGTTAATACACGTACACACACTCAGACAACTGCACAAATCGTCATCGCCACCACCACCACCACCCGCTATATGCAAACCCAACCTGACAAAGACCAAGACGAAGAAGAAGTAGAAGCAGAGGACCAGTATCTTCAACAATGGCCTAGCCGGCCGCAAGGAGGAATAATAATTGAGTGTTCAATAGCCTAACTAACTGTCACTGTCGGTGGGTCGCTCGCTATAGCTGCGAAATAACAGCTACGTGAAAGATACGATATGTACAGGACGATGTTGTTGTTATTATTATTATTATTTTTATTATTATTATGCAATACTGCTTTTGCTGTTTGATAACTATCTCGCTGCATTTATGTACCAGCTTACGAACAAATGTCCGTACACATATATTCATATGTAGATACATTTACACGTATGAAAACGCACACATTGCACTTTTTTTAAAAAAAAATAAAAAAAATAAAAAAAGCTCCGTGTGTCGTCTCCCTTCTTCTTTTTCGTCTTCTTATTCCTCCCCTGGTTTTTTTTCACTTTGACGAAGATGCAAAAAAATAATGGTATCTGTGTACGCTTTTCTTACGTAGAGACAGAGAGAGAGAGAGAGAGAGGGCCAGCTTTTTTGGCTACTAGTCGTCACTTTATCCTACTTTTCATTCTTATAAACACGTTTGCCCAGTGAAGGAAGCATTTTAGTCCCGTCATTGTACTGGTCATAGAAGGACACAACGGAGCACCACCATCAACACCACCACTACTACTAAAGAAACCAGAGACTCAAAAAAATCATTATTATCGGCCACCACATCACCGCAAGAACTTGGACTTATCAGCGACGGGATCAGCGAGAGAAGAGCAAGGTGTGCAAAACGTCCTTTTTTTTAAAAAAAAAAAAAGATTTACTTTCTACTTGTTTCTCGGTGTAGCCTATTACCCCTATTTTTGCAGAGTGAGTTGTGCTGTCTGTAGGATTTTTTTTTTGGCGGAGTTGCAGACGTAATACACATAAACGAGTGTTGTCACCGATTAGTAATTTATTTAGATTTTTTTTTGCTCCAGTAAAGGAGAGTTGTGTCTTTTCTCGGGGGTTGTGTTACAAGACAGATATTTGTAAGGAGGAAGGATTTTTTTTGTGTTTTTGTGAAACAAAGTTGTATTAATATTACATGATATCCCGGCTCCCATTACTGTATAGTTGGTACACTTATTGTGTCAGAAACTGCCGCCGTATTGTTTGTGTTATTCCTCGACAAGGTTATTTCCGCCCTCACAAAAAGACTCCATAAAGAGGAGAAAATCTGAAAGGAAAGAGGATCGTAGCGCGACAGCAGACATATATCTTACCTGTTTTTAGAACAAGGACATCGAAGGACGTTTAGTTTTTGCTGAAAAAAAAATTATAGCTCCCTTTTGTAACAGCAAACCGTGGCAGCCATTTAAACCATTTTACTACTTTCTCGGTCTATTTTCAAGACAGGAGCAGAGAGAAAATTGCTTTGTTCGTTTTGTAACTGGAATTATTCCAAAGTTGCTCATTCATTCACTCAACCGCCCAGCAGCAGCAGCAGCAGCAGCAGCAAAAGAACAGCACAGCCGAGAGAAAAAGTTACTCGTTTCTTTGCTGCACCAAACAACAGTAATATTGTAATAGTACCCCACGCGTTTACCAGACCAGTAGAGCACCAGGGCCGACAAGATCAAGTAGTCTGCGCTGATGTACGTATAAAATAAACTCTCGGAGAAGAAGCTATTACAAGACAGCAACAGCACACACACACACACTGCTTTCTTCACTCATCTCTGCTCTGATTTCATTAGGTAAGATGATACCTTTTTCTAACGAGACGTGTATACAAGCGTTTTGGAGTTGTGATTTGCAAAAGATTTTCTCTCACTTTTCCTCGCGTTCTTTACTACTTTGTAATAATGGGCACAGGAAGTCTTTCCTCTCTGCTTGTCATTCTCACTTTTTTTTTCTAGGCCCAACAAATTTATGCTTCAACTTTCACTCCATTAATACTAGCAAAGCCTTCTATCATTATCACATTTCCTCCATTGACATTCTTGTCGGTATTTTTTTTTCTTGCTCGTTAATACCCCGTAAGGGCTAATATGACTAAAGAACGTTATACATGGCAAAAACGGCGGCCCATTTTTCTTCATTATTTTATTTTTTACCCGTCATCATCATCAAATCTTAAATGCTACATCGCATTACTCTGGTTACTGGAAGGACAATAGAAATGAGAAATAAGAAGCTGTTTCTTTTCCATGACCTACTAAAAAAATGCTTAGACAATGAGTAATACAATTGGGTTTGTTATTTTACTACTATGACGTTCATAAAACCCGGGAAACAAAATTCCAACATCAAAAATGATAAAAAAAGAGAGATGGTCGATGGAGGGATTTAGTTTTTATGATGCGGCTTTTCGTCCGTACGTTACCGTTACCTCTACCACAACTACTATCACAACCTCTATAAGTCCTCATTGATATTTTTCTATCTAATTTCCGTTCCATTTTTTATTATCGGTCAGTCAAGTACCATTACCGTGTAATGAGGATTTATTGATGACAAGAAGCCTGTTGATGCCACTGTCACTATTACAATACTACATAGAAATTATATTTTTTGGGGTTAATACCGCTATTTAGTAATGTAGCAGTAGTAGTAATAATCCCGTAGTATTATTAACCATGGTAGTAGCCCAGAGGGTACATCTTCATTCTCCACAACGTTGCCATTCTCTCTCTTGAAGCCATCCTCGTGTGCGTGTGTGTGGTGTATGCTACGATGGTATCTTCACATCTCTCATCTTTGTCGTCCGTGTCCGTCCATCCCTCTGCAAAGTGGTATTTATAAATACACATTTATTTATTGCTCGTTAAATCCCCTTCAAAAAAAAAACTTCGAAACCATTCTGATTCCTTTTGGTACACGCTGACAAGACGAAGACGACCAAGAGCTTCTTGGTACAAAGTTATTATTTATTAGCTACAAATGTACATACAAAATAGGTATGTATGACGTCGTCGGTAGCTTATCATATACCAGTCCCACTTTTATTACCACTCATTACATTACATTCTTATAAATGAAATAACACGACTACACCATCACGCCACTTGCACGACGACAAGTTAGTGTAGCCGTATTAAAAAAAGAGTTGGCCATCAAAATTAGACGGCAACTAAACTTGTTGTCAACGCTACTGCTGTGGAGATTTATGATGATAGTGATGATGATGATATTGTAAAAATGATGATGGTATGATTACCATCACTTATCATCATCATTATCGTCACTAATCATCAGCCGGCACGGTATTTTGGACCATGTTCTCTCTCTCTCTCTCCCTCTTTACATGCTTGTTCACATGATTCACAAAGAGACACGGACATGATCTATCCATCATCATCACCATTTTGCATTCATGTAGTAACAATCTATTCACTCTCATTCATGAAAAAAAATATGTACAAAGTCTAGGTCATTGATAATTTTTTAAACCGAAATACTACACAACGACCACTACGTTCTCACATATTTGGGCTTTTGTTAAATTTCCACTTTGTATGCCGCTCTCATCATTACTACCGTACTACTTGTACACACATACACTCACAGTTATGTCATAATTTACCTTATCTTTTTCGTTACTTTACTTCTTGTTTGGTTGGCGACACTCTCATTGCTTTCCTTTTGAAGGATTCTCGGTACAAGCACCACCACAGCAATGAAAGATGCATTTCTGCTAATCACGTCCGCGTCTTGAATGATGATGATGATAAAGCTGTTACCTGAATGTTTTTTTATATATCAGGGTGTGCAAAAAAATATTATCGGTATTGTATGTTCTTGTCGCGTTTTTTTTCACGGTTGAGCTTACAAAATGTTAAGAGGAGGAGGATGAGGGCGACGACAACAACGTCGCTGGGAAAATTGCAAATGTGTACTACTCTTTTTTATCAGATGAGGTTGATGAAAGCGGTAACTGGTCAAGATTTGCAAACAAGTTGTTAGTTGTTACAGCAAACCGAGATGATGTGGTGGTGGTGAAGAAGATGATGATGATGATAACGATGACACAACAAACAACAAGGCATTTAATGTTGTGCCACATGAAGATGATGATGCATAATATGCACGATAAAAAATTGTTTATATTTTTTTGGTAAGGGATGATCCTCTTGTTGTAATGAGTATCACCACTGACAAGATTCATGTGTCCGTCGTCATCATCATCATCGTCAGTGGCAACATCAACAACAGTAGCATCATCTTGCTAAACCAATTTATCAAGTTTTTTTTTCTTTCTCAGCAACTTTTGCTACCATTACCAGAGACTGATAATAGTATTTAGTTTCCTGCTTCTTGTACACATAAATTGATATATAAAATGATGCTGCCATAGCCACTTGAGAAGGGCGAAACTGGCAAAAGAGTGACGAGTGGCTATCGTAAAACGGGAAGTGTACATATTTTTTTACGACAGCAACAATGATATTATTATTTTATTTTTTATTGGGGAGGTTACGAAATTGTATATAAAAAATTTATTATCGTTTTTCTTTCATATTGTCGTCGTTTTGACGGTGATAGCCCAACAAAGTTTTTAAAGAGTGGTCAGTCGTCAGTAGGCAAGAGTGGTGGTCAATGGTCAGTCACAAAGAACAGCTTAGGCTTAGAGCTACTGCTAAATACCAAAATTCTTCCAAAGTTGTTGGGCATTTCAGGATGACCAAGATGCTGTTACTGCTACTGAGAGATGAGGGTCATTTTTCATGATAGCGAAACGTCAGTAATAAAAAAATAAGTACGAGAGAGAGAAGGACGGGAAGACCAAAACCGTTTTATGGAGCGATCGTCATCATGATCATAATCATCGTCATCATCATCTCGTAATCATTTCATTGTGGTCATCATCATCTTTGAAATTCATTCTTTTCTTGCTACCACTTTGAGCAAATAGTAGTAAAAGCTATTAAAGCAGAGAGAAGCTGTGTTGCGAAGTTTTTTTTATTGTGATAAATAATAAGTAAACGAATTACACACCAGCTACCGTTGCAACATTTTTATGATGCTTGTCACTCACATCGTCATTGTCGTGCTGCTGGGGTATTTACACGACAAGAATAAATAAATAGCGTATCCCAAGTTGTGGTGTTATAGCATTTCATTTCATGGCAGCTTAATAATAACGAACGTATTAAATACTATTATGAACCTTAGTAAAAGTGATATCCAATTTTAAAATACAACTTGTCTGCCAGATAAATGGACAAACCGGGTTGTGAGCGAGGCAGCACAGCATTTAGAGAAGAAAAAAAATCAATTTTTGGTCACGTCGAAAAGGAAGGAAGAGAAAATGATTTATCATTTGTGCAGTCTAGATCCATTACCATTACTATCCATTTATGTAGCCATATGGTCATAAGACGCATTAGTGGTAGTGCAAGTGCATAATATTATCAGCAAGTCAATCTATCTACCAAACAAGAAGATGTACAAATAGTTGAACAAAATGCATCCAATAAATGAATCCAATAATATGTTCGTATCCCATCCCTTGGATGTTTTTCTTTGACATAGATTGCCCAACTGGATTCGCTAGCGAAACCAATTTTTTTAAACAGACATTTGCTCATCCCCGCAACTAACCTTGAAGAATTTTTCTATCTAAATATATACCTACTCTAGTTTTTTTTCTCTCTCTCTCTAGTAAAATAACGAGCTATTGTTATACCCTTTATTATCTGCATAAAATATTTTTAATTGTCCATTGTCCCTGGCTTTGTGACTTTATTACCCATTGTACTCAAAGCTGTACTTTTAACAGTTTGGTAGCAAAAAAATCGCCACAGTAAATTCTCTCTCTCTCTCACACACACACACTACCTTTCTTTTAACTTGTAGAAGCCGGTGACTCCAACCATCTACCGTAAAGATGATCTGTCTATATTTCCTTTGTCAAAATCTTCCCGTTTGCAACGACCGCTCTTACACACTCAGGCAAATTTTAGCTGTTGCGGTTTGTTAATTTTTTTGTGGTCGCTAGCCTGCAAAATAAATAAAACGTACAAAAAAAACCATCTGATTCCGATAAGATCCTTTACAAATAATGGGTGCACATCATCACATATCTCCTATATGACTGTTGTGTACATTCCGATTATTTTGTGCGGGTAGTAGTAACGAACCTCAAAATGGTTTTATCGACTTTTTTTCGTCAAAATTTTCCCTGCTTTTGCACTGTTCTGTTGTACGTTGTTATTATCCTCCCCTGATTATTACTGCCGTTACGTTCTTGCTGGTGGCAGGAGGAGTGAAGGAAAAAAATAAATACTAAATATTTTTGAAATAAATGTTTCGTATTGATATTGAAACGCCATCATCACAATGACGATTAACCCGTCATGGCACTCTGTGTTATATACCCAACGTTCTTGTTATTACTCTTATTATTATTACTACACACAGCCCGAGAGTAACAGTGATTTTTTTTCACGGGTTTTAATAATGGCGTTATGAAGGAAAAATGTACGTACGTTCGTCCGTTGTCCGTCAGATGAAATGGTAATAGCAGACCAGACAAGGGAGATATAGAGGGGAAGAGAGTAGAAGAGAGAGAGAAAATTACTTCCGCATTTTAAAAAAACATCCTCTGCCGCCCGATGAACGAACGGCCGAAACCATTATAGATGTAGGCACCGATGATGGTGAAGGAGATATTTGCAATAACTTATTTTTTCATGAGGATGATCACGACGACGATGATCTTCATCATCATCATCATCAACAACAACATGTTGATGTCGATACGACGGAACTGATCCGCCCCAGCGACCGACCGGACCATTCGATCCTGTGAAAAAAGTGATGACCATGATCGTCGTCATCATCATGATGACGATGAAGAAGATGAAAGGAGACCATCAACGATCATTTTTCATTTGCTGTCTTGCTGCCTCTTTTCTTGACTAATTCACACACATTCACTGAGAGCAGCCGCGGCGATTTCGCACTTGCTTTTGGGGATAGACTAGATTGATAGACGAGAGATGTTGGTGAAGTGGCGTTGTTCCGCGTCATCATTTGTTTTTTTCGTCTTTCCTGCAGCAGAAAACGTAGCGTGGCATATTATTATTGTTACCAGGTAACTCATTCATACTTTCTGGTCTGATTGTGAGTCTGGTGTGGACTTATGCAACCTGTACAACAATTTTGTTTACAGGATCTTTCATCTTCTTTTTCCCCCTTTTCTTCACTCTTTTAGTGAGAGGGGGAGAAAGAAACCATTTTTTTCGGCTTCTCTGGTCAGGATTCTGATAGTGAAATGATGATCGCGTTGATGATGATAATTTTGATCATTCACGCACCTTGAATGATTAATATCTACACACACACAGTCACGACATCATCAACGCACCGACCGATGACGATAATCCGGTCGGGTAAGAAAGAAAAAAAAGTGTGTATGTGTGCGAATTGCGTAGTGTATACCTACCTGCGTATAAAAATCCTTTGAGAGTGATGTAGTAAGTAGTTTAGTAACCATCTGATCAGGATGATCGCACAGGATAACATCTTCATTTAAACCGGTTAGCGGGGAACAATTGTACGTAAATGCGGCTCTCTGTCAAAAAGCCAGCTGGGAATCCTTTCATAATTCAACAGATTTATATTAGACTATTGTGCGTGTCCTGTCAAATGTCTGTCCAATGTGTGTGTAGGTTTTTAGGGAGAAAAAAAACGACGTCGTGGAGGATGTTCTCATTCAAAATTAGGTGTTATTATTTATTTAACAGCGGTATCGTTGTAACGACGTTATGTAAACCAACCGTCATTGTCAAACCCGATTTGTATTACTACCTTGCAATCCCCTTCTTGAAAATTCACTTGTCCACCTTTTTAATTAGCAAAGTGTTAAAAATCTAGAGAGAAAAATGTGGGAATGGTTTCCCCCCTTTCCCACCACTAGATTCCCCCTTCCACAGGTATTTATTATCACGGATTATAATATTCATAATTGAATTTAAAGTCATGCGAAGAAAAAAAACCATGTGACAAAATTTCCTTGTTTATGTGCTCCGGACGAAGATTTTATTGCCTCTTCCTGTGAAATGAACACTTGTTAATTTTTCCTTCATTTAAATTTCATCTCTCAATCTTTGCCCTGCCTTTATTCCCCCCCCTCTCACAGTTAACGTGTCGGTCATGGTCAGGTTCAAGGGATTACTTATGCGCATACCAAATCAATTATATTTTTTAAATATTATTACTATCATCATCATTATTATTACAACCACTGCTACAGCTCATCTTCCTCTTCAACTGGTGAGCATGGTCATAAAAAAATATCCCACCGATTCACACTCCGCCATCGCCATCATCTCCGCATCGTATCTCATTTGGCAATTGCTCGCAATCACGCACATTCACATATCACTCGAAAAACACAATGAGCAAAAAAGCGTGTTTCTGCACTTTTACTACCTCACTCCCAGTCAGACATAATTTCAATATATTATTATCCTATATCCACCAGCCAACCACCCACCCAAAAATATTTCATCGACATCACCACTGGCATAAATATATAGGATTGCTTTGAGTGCGTGTGGAATGCAGGGAAGAGCACAGTAACAGCAGCAGGCAGCGTGTTACTACTTTACTGGTGGCGATGGTGATGGAAGATGAGGTGTGAGTTGAGTGAATGAAAATTGTGGTAAAAATGAAGTTGAAGTTTTAATTTCGCATTCAATTCTTGTCACGTTTTTCCTATCGTTTAGCACCCTAGCATGACTGCGTACACACACAGGCCGTCATCGTCATCATCATCATTAGAGCCACGACAGCTTAGAGCTCGGTTGGCTTTAATGCGTACCTACATAACCGATTGGATATTCAATGGTACTTGTTTAATTCGGTATTTGCAGGCAGAAAGGTAACTATATAGCTTGTATTTGTGGGGAATTGTCGGAGGAAAATGCCAGAAAGATGACAATACTTATTGATGGTACAGAAGAGAGAAGAGATAGTGCGAGAGAAAGAGAGATTTGTTCAGGAAAGAAATAAAATTGGGAGTTTTAAGGAAATGCTGTAAAATTGGATACTATCCGAACGAGTAATGAAGGTAGCAACTAGTGACTAGTAACAAGCGAGAGGAGATGGAGGAAAGTGGTATCTAAAATATATCATCACATGCTATTTATTTAGAATCGTCACAT
Source organism: Callyntrura guangdongensis (assembly GCA_027744295.1). Lineage (NCBI taxonomy): Eukaryota > Metazoa > Arthropoda > Collembola > Entomobryomorpha > Paronellidae > Callyntrura > Callyntrura guangdongensis. The sequence continues at coordinate 13,214 of JAHZNB010001519.1, forward strand.
GATGCACGACAGCTGTTAAAAATGCAAGAGCAATGAAAGGAGCGTGTGTGTGTGAGTGAGTCAGTGAGTACCGAGTTGTCAGATAAATTGGAATGCAAGATGACGAGACCTTCGCTTTTTATTGGCATCGTATAGATATTGTGCCTGAATGCGATGGCTCTGTTCCTGCTGCCTGATACCCTCTGCCTCATCATTTCTTCTTTTTTTTCCTCTCTTTGTTACCACCACCCACCCACCCCCACTTGAGAAAGCCAATAAATAAATGTACCTAGCCAATCAAACTCTGGTCCATTTAGCAGTAAAATTTCATCATTTTACTTTCAAGTTTGCGGAGAGAGAGAGAAAGAGAGAGGTTTTGTGTGGGCGGTGGAGGTAGATGAAAAAGTAGTTAATAAATGCTGGAGTTTTCATTTCAAGCGTTTTCTTTCCCAAGTAATTCCTTTAAAATCAAATTTATTTTCTCTGTTGTGTAACCCCTTTCCATTTGGGTGTTTTAAATTAACGACTTTCCAGAATGAGAGAGAGAAAATGGTCTTCACTTCTCGAGTTATTGCTTTGAACCACTTTACTTGATTCTTTTACTCTTGTTCAAGGAGAAACGGGGAATAAAACAGAACCACGATAGAGTAACTTTTGCTAAAAGTAATAAACAACTCGAAATATATCTACAGCGAGAACTTAAACCATCTGAGAGAATGATTACCGCTATGCACACTACCAAATTATACGTAATGTAATCAGTATTCCTTACAGAGAGGACACATTTCTCGATAATTATCTTTTTACCCAGGAAGAAGAACAGCGCAACCAAAAAGGCAAAACGACGAAGAAGAAGAAAAATCTGTATTTAATGAACCCCCTAAAAAAACACTACCACCTGAGAACCGACTCACATCCTTCGCCTCTCGTGTTCATTTTTTCTTCCAACCGCCTATCCTGCCTTGCGTATTGTAGTCGTCGTGTATATCCCATTCCCATTTTTACTGTTGAGACTATCAAGTGATCATGTTGACCCAAATTGTAAAGCAGGATCAACAAGATGTACTAGCAATATTAATAATAATAACAATAACGAGTCATCAAATAGAATCAGATTCACATCCTTTCTCTCTCTCTCTCGTTCCGTTGTTATTTGTACTATCGCAATATCGACATGATTATTGTTGAGCATCATGCCAATCATCGTTTTTTACATGATGCCCCTCTGTTGTTTGTTGCTCTCTCTCTCTCTCTCTTCACTACAATTTACATGATTGAGCAACCCGAGTGGAGATCAAGTTAAACACGATTTTATTTTGTACCATGGCACCAGGACCAGACAAAAAAGCATTACTTATTCATACGCAAAATATACACTCGCCCATGCCGTATTAATTTTTCTGGCTTTACCATCATCATCATCATCATCACCATCAGCCGCGACAGCGGAATTATCGCCGTTGGGATAAAAAAATCTTCCTACCTCAGAGTAGATAACCGAACGACTAATTATGGCAAGATGTTATCCCATCCATCTTTAAGCATATATGCCTATTCATCTATTGTCCGTATCTACCTATAGGTCATATCCGCCTTGTCATGATGATACATGTGTATATATTTTCGGTAATTCATTAATGGTAAAAGGATCACTGTAGAAAAAAAACTACGTTTAAAGCAATGCTTGTGTTATTACTACGAGTCATTTGTGCTCCTGGCATTATTTTTTTTCATCGACCGGCAAGTAAAAAACTAACGGTTTTTGCAGTAGTCTTTAGAAGTAATATATGGACAAGGATACATTTAAAAACTGCTCGACATATGCGATGTGCTCATGATGGTAAAATATTTTAAAGGTTTTACAAATGAAATCAGATGGACGAGATGCTAAACTGAATATTTAAAAAAAGTAACTGTTCCTAGGCAGATTAGATGCACGCAGGTGTGTGTGTGTCAGTCAGTCAGGATGTTTATTAAATTTTTTTCTAAATTAATGCGTAACAGCCAGCAGCAACTCAATTGATGTAAGAGAGAAGAAAAAGGCACGATGTCGTAAAAGCAATAATATATTTATACGTGTATTTATTATTATTTGTTATAACCGAACCCAATTTGGGTCAACGCATCATTAAAAAGAATTATCAATTTTGTAAGTCATCCTCATCTTGATGCTGTCGATGATAATAGTGTTTTGATGCTGTTGTTCATGTCCCTGTCAAATTTTACACGACCAAAAATCATCACCGACAGAGAGAGAGAGAGAGGTACAAGGGGGGAAAATAACTGCAAACAGAGCAACACACGCACGCATATTAATAAATTGGCTGAAGGTTGAAGGAGGTGAACACATGAACACACAGATTGGGGCACCGAGAGATGTGTACTCCTCAACATCTTCAATATCATCATCGTCAAAGAACACGTTACGCTTGCGAATGTGATGGAGATGAACCCCGAGAAAGTTTATCTTGGTCAACGGTAATCTCATGCAGAATCAAGCCCCTAAAAGACATGCACATACAATGTATCTACCTAGTTGTCTTTCAAGTGTGTATATCTTAAACCTTCCTGAGAAATCTTTTAATCATTTTAACATTTTCTGCAATACCATGAAATGGTATAGTTTCAACGTAGAACAACTTGTTCGTCGTCGTCACTCCGCCACAAGCATTTTTTTTATTTTCGTCCATTATTGACTCACCTGAGAAGTATTCAAATGAAAGGGGATGTGAGTGTTTGTGTATACAGTAGTGTGAAAAAACAGGAGTAACCTTCAAAAGGATAAGTTTTTTTTATAAAAAAAACTGAACTGCTACTGTTTTGCTGCTGCTGATGACTAGTGATGACGATGGCCTAGTTCAATTTTGTTGACTCGATCCACTTCTTGAGGCGAAACGAATAAATAAAAAAATAGCAGCGAGAGATATAGCCTCTTGTTTGCATACTCGTCATTTTATGCATGATGCATGCAAATGCGGAGAAGAGTAGTGAGATAATAATACCAAATTGGCGACGGCGACGAACGACGACGACGAAGACGAAAAAAAGAGAAGAAGATATTATAATCGCCCTAGCCAACCACCACCACCCCAACAACAAAAATAGAGGGGCATTCCCCATCATTCCCATGAACGGATTTGTATTATCATTATACTTATCATTTTTTATTTGGTGGTGGTGGGGATGGTGGTCAATTGAAAATACGGGGTTCATTCGCCAGCAAGGAGGATGATGATGCGACGCAGTGAAGAGGAAAAAAAGAAGAACAGGCTGAATGATAAAATGAGGGTGTATTTTTAAGGGGAATAAATAAACCAGAAAGAAACTTGTCATTTTGGTGTGGTGTGTGTAGTAGCTTGCTACCAGACAAACACACATTTACATAGAGATACGTACTCTAGAAGACGAGTCATATATTCTCTCTGATGGTCGTTCAAGGGACACTGACCTTTCACCATGGTGAAGTGTGAAGAAGGAGATGAAGATCACTCTATAAAACGTAATAGCAATAATGATAACGATAATAATGATTAGGTTAAATGGTCTTGTAAATTTTGGGAGTAAAGCGTCTCTCAAGAGTTGAAACAGGACGGGCAAGACACTTTTCTTGATGAGAAAGAGATACACATGTAGGGAGACAGACACTCACACAACTCATTTTTTTCAGACTGGTATCACACATTGACATCATTTTCGCTGCACGGTTCTAAACTGTTCCACTAACAATGAATAAAAGAAAGAGTTAGATAAATTGTGGTAGAATTTCAATAGGGTTTCATGATGTAACTTGTGTGTTGAACGCGGCGATCAAGTTCACCGAATTCTCTCTCGTGTGACGACTCTACCACCACTACCACCACCACCACGAGAGAACATCCTTGTGGCGAATTGGTGGTATGACGAAGATGCATAAATAAAAATGATATATGTAAACGAATGCGTACATTTGTAGAGCGTGTCTCGTTGTCGATTTATCTTGGTTTCCTGCTGCCCCAGGTGGGCATGTTCTCAAAACTGGGCTTTTTCCTGTTGTTGTGTTCCTCTGTCTGTGTGGGTGTGTGTCCAATAATATACGTATATGTTTATATGTTTACAAGGATTGATAAGCTACCAGAGGCAGTTTTCTTGGGGGTTTTTGGTTAGCTGTGTAAAAGAATTAATAATAAGGACAGTATCTACGGTGGATGATTGAAAAATTAGGGACACTGTTTGCTTGTTTAACGAAAAAAGGGAGGTAGTGCTTTTTGGAATATTTTCGGTGGAACACACCAGTGGTCCTTTTCCTTTAGCGTCACTAGTGGACAAAAATGCCGGGTTTGTGGAAATGATAAGAAACATTTTTTGGATAGATTAAAGGAAATGTCTATATTTTCTCACTTTTTCTTTTGCATTTTGGGCCAATTTCCTGCTTCTATCTCTATTTGCCAAACGCTAAACAAATTATTTGACTTGGGGGACAAAAAAGAGAAGCACAATCTTACTGTCCTTTGATGTATGTATGTATATTGAATAAGAGTTTTTCTAGATTTATCATTTATATTTTTGTGGTTTGTTATTTTATTTTCAGTTGAACATCAGTTTCCCCGTCCCATTTCCGCTTGCTTAAGCAAGTAGAAGGAGAGAGGAGAGGAGTTTGTTGGTGTGGAGTTGAGTGGTTTGCTTTTACACAGCAACACCACAATTTCCAAATATACAGCGGCCGTGATGCCGTCGTCGTCGTCATTTCCGCCGTGGCTATTGTCAGTTCTCCTGCTGCCCATATTTAAGCAATGCATGTAAGTACCACAATTCACATCCGTAATCAAGAAATTCCAAAGAAATGATCAAAATAATAATAAAAAGATTACTTGTCGATGTCGTGAGCATTTTTTTCTCTTCTCTCTCTCTCTCTGTCGGGTATATCGACGCCACTTATTTTGTCATTATTAGGTAGTCTTCCTCAGACACCGGGTGCAGTCGTGTCGTGATTGATTTAACGACGATGAACTAACAAAAAAGACAGAAAGAGACGTCAAAAAACCCAGTATTATTGGTCGTCGTCCTGTATTTCTTGTTGATTCTAATGTTCAAATTACAACGACTTTCCAAAGAAATACTTACAGACGCTCCGAGTAATTTTCCATTTCTTGGTGAAAACCACACAACTTAATATGTTTATTCTTCCCTGTTGACTTTATAAACTGCGTCGTTGTTGTCGTCGGCATCGGTGGCGACGTTCTCTCGGCGTCCCCTTTACCAAAATACCAGAGTGGCACCTCTCGTGGTAACTTAACAAAACCCGAGAGATCTAGTCTACACCCAAAATAATATTTTCAAGAATAACTTTGTTTATCTTCATGGTCATCATCAAGTCATTACGCTGGCTACTCAAATTCTTTTTCAATTCTGCTTATTATCATCAAGCTTATTTGTATTACCAACCAAGAGACGCAGCCACTGTGCTAAAACACCGCAGAGG
>JAHZNB010001520.1:0-12508 GCA_027744295.1 Callyntrura guangdongensis
TGTGCTTTTAATAAAGATCTCAAGCTTGTCTTGTTAGCATCATTGTTGCTTGACAAATAAACATCTGCAGGGATTTTCTCAGCTCCATCCTTTTTCCGTCGTTTGATTAACTACCGCCTAAAAAGTGAGTCATAAGCATAAACCGTACTCGCAAGCGCGTAGCTAGCGCAATAATTTGGGGGAGGCACAACATAAAAATTATAAAGAGAACAATGCTTCGCCAAAAAACTGCCATGGTCAGTGAGCTAGAATACATAGGCTTTAAAAGGTAGGAGCTCTTTGGCCATGGTTCTTCAAAATGTCTATTTTGAATACCTATTTGCGAAAAACCAGGGGTAAAAAAATCGCAAAAATTACCATTTTGTAAGCATAAATCGTCAAAATTTGGATTTTAATGTTTTATCACAGAATACCCGAAAATCATCAAATTGGTTAGAAAATTTATAAAACAAGGAGAAAGCACGCAAAGCGCCCCCAATTTATTTTAGCGAAAATGTTGAAATTTTTTTTCAAATTTCAAAGTTTCAAAAAAAGTGTGTTGAATTTTTGGGCCGTTTTGGAGTGTGGCCATTGGGGGGAACGTGCCCAAGTTGGCCCTTATGAGGCTACGCCCTTGGTAAGTAGTGTTATATGCCTTTTTGCCTCGTCGTAACGTCTCGGTTCATTATCTCCATCCATCATCCCCACCATTCCTCACTCCTGTCTTATCTCCTCCCCTACTCCCCCGTAATCTTATTAAATTACTCAACAATAACACAAACCTGTCTCTGCATTCTCCACATTTTTCATATGTGCGCTCTTTTACTAGAATGGACTTTCTGAATCGCACACAAACAGATATGATTTTCTTCTCTCTCATAAAATCAATTGTTATCTTCATTTCTCATCCCACCACACCACTTTCTTTCCGCTTAAAATCCTTTCTCTTCTTTTTTCCTTGCAATAAACTTCTATCAAGATACTATACCAACCTTCCCCGCAAAAAATTTAATTCGATCGATACAATGGCCATTTTTTGGCCAAGTAAAGCCACAAAATCCATAAATCATGCCATTATATTTCATTACTGTGTTGTGTAACCATACATGTCTGTACCTATACCACTACACCAAACGAATATACTATTCTGACATGGCGTGTGGCAAACAAAAACACGAAATGTATGGCTTTCCCAGCTTGCAGTCTCCATTTTTTTTAGGATTCAGGACAACCATACAGTCAATCCAGTGTCCTGCCACGCACAGCAGCATCTTTCCCGTAAAACATATCCCTACCTACATGACACACAAAACAACAAATACGTATTACAGCAAAAAATTTAATTCGATCGATACAATGGCCATTTTTTGGCCAAGTAAAGCCACAAAATCCATAAATCATGCCATTATATTTCATTACTGTGTTGTGTAACCATGTCTGTACCTATACCACTACACCATACAAATATATTATTCTGACATGGCGTGTGGCAAACAAAAACACGAAATGTATGGCTTTCCCAGCTTGCAGTCTCCATTTTTTTAGGATTCAGGACAACCACAGTCAATCCAGCGTCCTGCCACGCACAGCAGCATCTTTCCCGTAAAACATATCCCTACCTACATGACACACAAAACAACAAATACGTATTACTGACATATTATTACAAAAACCCAAATATAATCATAAATCATTAAATAAATAAATAAAACAACCAAAAAGACAAATAAGTGGCCGGGTGCTCGAGTGTGTGTCTACTATCAGGATTCTGCCTTACGCGCAGATGATGATGATAGTACGGTATAAGTAGCAACAGTGCGGGTTTGTGTATTTCCATAATGCATAACTCATTCTTCAGTTTTCCTCGCCACAGATTTATGGCTGACATCACCGATTTTTTTGCAATGTTGGCTTGTAGTAGGGTGCAATGAAATGCCATCATCTTTTTATGGGAGTAGTAGTAGCACTACTACTCATTTTTTCCGGATAATGATGATAGGTAAGCGGATAATGGAAAAGAGATAGACATGATGAGTTTGTCATTAGTTAATGCCAGGGGCGATAAAATAGATAGAGTGTAGCCGAGAGTATTGAATAATGCATGAGAAAAAGTGCTCGAGCACATTTGGAGCGTCGGGTAATGTTAGGTTTGAGCGAGGTGATTTATTTAATTTTATTAATGAGCGCAATGGGACTAATGGAGTGACTATCTAATGACTAGAGTATCCTTGGGATCCGCAGAGTACTGCCCTTTGTGGGTTTCAAAGAGTGTCGTGAGAGCTGCCACATACTTGGCGTGAAGCTCATCAATTTGCGCGGACGTTGGGGAGTCCACCTTTTCCACTGGAATGGGAGCACCAACTGTCATCGTCACAGGAGGATGAGAGGGAAATTAGATGCGGACAGGAATTATCATAACAGAATTAATGGAGAGAGATTGATGTGTTTTGGAGGAAAGTTGATCTTACCGACAACTGTAATTGGTTTCCGTTTGGGCAGAAAGCCTAGCGTGTATTGAAATACCCCACGACCGTAAAAAAGCACTGGAGGGATAGACAAGAGGCGTTGAAGAGTGTCCTGAAGGCGACGGAGAAAGGAGCCGGGGGGATTGGAAATTTGGTTGAGGACGGTGTTTTCCCCAAACGAAAATACGGGAACGAGGGGTGATCTGAGAAATGGCAAAGTTAATTAACTGGATAGAGAAAATTAGCTAGGATCTGTTACATATACTCACCCGTTTTGTAGGGCGACTTTGACGAATCCTTTTCTTTGCTTCAGCTGGAGAATGTACTTTCCTGGACAAAAGTCCAGAGCCTCGGGAGCTCCACCTGGTATGAGAATAGCCACATTCCCTCCACCCGGTTCACTTAAGACATGATTCATACTTTTTCGGGAAGCAGAACAAAGGCCCAATCCAAGAACCAGTTCGCGCGTGAAAGGAAACTTGAAGCTGGCATCAAATGTCAAAATGGCAAAACGTCGAACTTGTGGGAACAACTCGCGAGTTTGGGAATTTCCTTCCGTGGCAAAACAGCCAAAGATACCGATACACATGAGACCATGCGGATGACCACAAAAAAGATAATTTCTTGTGGGATCTAGCTTTGCCCCACTATTTACTAACTTTATAGGAAAATAGTCGTTGAAGTGTTTCCATAGTGTCCAACGGCGACAGAACTGCCAAGGTCGACCCCCCGTGTGACAAGTTTCCATGTCAAAGAACCACACCCATACCAAATAAGGAATTACTAGGACAATTAGGGGGAACCGCAAGGGAGGAATGAAAAAACACAGAAACAACACTTGGTAGGACAACGCCGGCCATAAAATAAATGTTACAAACCACACAATAACGCTGAGTGTTTCCTGTCGACGCTTCCAAGAAAGATGGAATAGGTCCGCAGAAAATTCTAAGCCAAGAATCTTCACTGGAGTGCTAGAAGGCTTTGAGTTCCATGGAACTCCGTCTTTAGAATTAGGTAATGGTTTCTTGCCACCCATTTGGAAGTGTTTAATTTTTTTGGGAGCGGTATTTAGATGCACAAATTAAGTGCAATTTTTTAAAACCTTGACTCGTTCTAGCTTGGATGTTACCGTCCTTTCACAGGAGGTAAAAATAATCCCATTATAAAAAAGAACATACATTATATGTATATAGCTTTAATGCGAGTAATGCGACGTATCAACAGAGCTATTCAAATCCATCCTCACGTTTATCATATCAAAATCTGTTATTTATATACATTACTATTTACAATATTACCAGTGGCTGCGGAACAAGCGGGGATCAGGGGGGATCAAGCTATATCTTTTAATGTATAATGTTCCCTATCCTATAATGTTAAAGTAAAATTTCAAGCAGGAGGGGTTTCACCCCCACAACCCCTCCCCCCGGTTCCGTAGCGGATGAATATTACAATACAATGTCAACGTCACTGGCAAATAACGATGCATGTGACATGGCACACCCCCACAACCCCTCCCCCCGGTTCCGTAGCGGATGAATATTACAATACAATGTCAATGTCACTGGCAAATAACGATGCATGTGACATGGCCATAGTCCTGTATGATATGCTTAGGTATGTACAAAGTGTAAACACTGACATTACCGACATCATATGGAAACTGATAGTAAGGGGAAAATTTGGAGGAACTATATGAGTTTAACGATTACAGGTGCCATGCTATTTGAATTGATATATACAAAAGCCTTGCTGATAATATGGCGAAATTTTGAGTACGTTCATTATAAACATTACTGGACATGTCTATAAAAATCAAAAATCAACATTATAATTAATATGATAATAGTTAAACCGAGCTTATAAACGTGCAGTTGCATTAATAACCATTATTATAGCAAAATTGTAAATTGCACACGCTACGGTATGACGGTATACTGTGTGGATGATTGGTATAATGACGCAATTTTTGTACTTGTTATCCTCTTTGTTCCCAGTGGAGTGGACAGGCAGTACCATATCGGGCTGTATGCACATACCTAAGGTAGGAGGAACGCTGTTATTGTGTGCGTTTCATTTGGTAAATGACATTGTGAAATATACTTTGAAAACTGGACTATCAAATATTACGTACGTTATATGTCACCCCATCTATGATTTTTATAAGTATTTTTCCCCATCATCGTATGGCTGCCTAATTAAAGTAAATATAATATCATTCGATCTACCGTCATTATTGTCAGAGGGGATGGATGGTGTGTGGTGCGTTGAAGTTTTAAAACTAATAATAATAATTCTTAAAAATGTGTCATCGTATGCGAAAAGTACAGTACAGTCTGTATTAGTAAAAATGTAGGAAAGCAGTTTTAATTATATAAGCCGGTTCCCACGATACGAGTGTGTAAATAATGAAAATTGACTGTCTGCGACGGAAAAATGTCGACCTATATAAATAACGTGACGTAGATTTTGGGATTAGATTTGGATTATCACGTCAGATTCTGTTGTTATTATTGGACGAATTTGTTCTTCGTTCATGTTGAGCCATTGTTAGCAGTGATGAGGATGAGGGCTACTGAATCGTATCCAAAACAATATTATTGTATTGATATAGAGAATGAAATAATTGGGATCGTTATCGTTGTTACGAGGATATACGAAAAATACGGAAAACAAAGTAAACGTGTGGCACGCTGCACGGCACCCAATTGCCAATATGAACTTAAATCAAATAATACTTTCTTTCATCGTTTTATTCCCTGTTGCAAATATGAAAGACTTTTTAAGACGATATATATGGAATCGTAATAAAATGGAAACATTGTTTCAAAAAATTCAGGGTATAATTTTTTTTCAATGAAAAATGTAAAATAATAATTTGGGAGGGATCCGACATTTTCTAATTTTGAGTAATTGTAGATTTTTTTCTGAATAACATTATTTCAACCAAATCGAAAATTTTTTCGTCCTTTATTCCGGGAAACTTATAAAGTCTGATGTTTTGACAGAGATTTTTACTGCTTTACAAAAACTCAGGAAATTACAAAAAATTTATAGATATCTCAACGATACTTTTAGCTTTTTATAAACATTTACAATGCCACGAGGAGGTTTACTATTTCACTCTTACCTTATTTCTATGTTGACAGTTGACATTGCATTATCCAATTTCCCATTTCATGCAGTCAGTTCATTCTTTGAACTCATTATTGTATTGTATCATGAACGAGGAGGGTTACTATTTCACTCTTACCTTATTTCTATGTTGACAGTTGACATTGCATTATCCAATTTCCCATTTCATGCAGTCAGTTCATTCTTTGAACTCATTATTGTATTGTATCATGTATTGCCTTCGTGCCATTTATTTCCATGCCAAAAATTGCCAAATCGCATGCTCAAATTCTCATCAGTCTTCAGTTGTATTCTAGCATGCCAAGCAGTCAAATTCCAACTTTTTAAACTATATAATGAACTCATTCATAAATCCCTGCACACAGATACATAGTAGAGTATCAATATCACTAATATCAGCATTAGCATTCGATTCAATAAAATTGAACTTGCACTTGGACTAATTAAGTTCCGAGTAAGTTCCGACCGAGATCCCTATTGAACCACACCCAGAAGAGTATCGGCTATGTGGTAATGGTGACATGGGATGGGATAACTTAACTTTGTTGTGTAGCTGTTTTTTAATAATATTCTCCTACTCACCACATGTCTAATGCCTAATTACTGATTTACATAATTATAACTTCAATTGAACTAAAAATCATACAAGTACAAATGCCATTCGAAGCAACAACAAAATTCACATAAGCCCAAGCACATCCTTTGCACAGGGCTACAACGAGGCTACTACTACGCGGCGCGGTAGTGAATTGAATTCCATATTCACTTTTCTTCGCACTTAATGTTCAGCATTTAATTCAGAAATCGCATTCATTCAACACTATTGTAATTATAGCATAACAGCTATATCATATACTCGTGCATAAATGCATGAATTTTATATGAATGTCGATGTCGATCAGTCCATCCTGTAGCCAATGCTGCAGAATCTCTCTCATGTTCCGTGATCGGGATAAAGCGTGTTCCGCGAACTCGGCGGTATGTTGTTTCAAAAGTCTCGTTTAAATACCAACATGTGGGAAAACTGGGGTTTATACTCAGCTGAAATGACCTTTCATAAGATCAATCTGCCCAAATTCAGCTCTTGAGCTTAGGGCTCACATAATTACAAAGAATATCTATCAGCTGAAATGACCTTTCATAAGATCAATCTGCCCAAATTCAGCTCTTGAGCTTAGGGCTCACATAATTACAAAAAATATTTAAAAACTTGTTTAGAAATTTATACATGTAGAAGGCGCAAAAATCCGAAAGTGAAAATAGGCAAAAAACAGATTTTTCACATTCCGTGGGGCACAATTCACGTTACTGGGAACATAACTTCGTTCTGCGTAACAGCATATTTACATTTTGCGGAACTAGAATTTTGTTCTGTGATCTAGGATTTTGTTAATATGTTCCTCTGCATTTGGCCCGTGTTCCGTGAGCGATGCTAGCCTGCTTGGAAAAATTTTGCAGAATTGCCTGTACCCAGTGATGTAGATATGTATTCATCTATGCATGCATGTTGCGTGTTGCCAACCATGCACAATCCGTTTCGTGTTCCCCAAACGTTTAACATTACGAGAATAGAAAAATAGATTCGGTGTTCCGCAGCCTATACATTACGTATACTAGAGGGCCGTGGCTGTTTCGCAAGCGAGGCTCGGACAGATTCTGCAGGGTTGCGTGTTGCGTTGGTGGTACAAATAAAAGCAAGTTCATAAAATGAATTATTGTCAGCTGGCCAAATTTTTGCTGCCTTTTCCACAAAATATTTTTGCTCTTGATCCTGCTGCTATATACTACTCGTCCCTTAAAAATTGTGGTGCTCATTTGATTAATCATCATGTGCTTTTTTGACTGATTCATTTTGTTTCTGTAGTGACAAATTCAGAACTCGTCCCTTAAAAATTGTGGTGCTCATTTGATTAATCATCATGTGCTTTTTTGACTGATTCATTTTGTTTCTGTAGTGTTAATACAAATTCAATTTGGCTTTATGTTCAGTTTTTGTTACGTGTAAATAAAACTCAAACTCAGCTAAGTACACAGTTGACAGTGCAACGCAAACGCAGGGAACATACTTTGATATTTTACCAAAAGGTCTCACCCTCACCAGTGTAGTGACCAGCAAACCTAGACTTGTTGATAATTACGAATTGTGCTTAATGACACATTTATTTTGTCAATTATTGTATTGTAAATGGTAGACGAGACGACAAGTTGTGAGCTGGACCCAGTACGGTGTCATTTGTTCGACTGATTTGTTATAATTGTTGTCGCAAAGGATTCATTAATAATATTGTACAATATTGTAATTGCAACACTAAAAGTCTTTTCGGAAAAGGTGGATAATTCTGTAAGGTAAGGCATTCATTAAAACCCTTACTTAATAGGTTAAATTTAAATAATTCCCTTTGGAAGTGTGTCACTGTCACTAATTGTTCCAAAGTTAACTTTAAATTTGTTTTTTTTTCAGTTTTTTGGTACTTTTATGAGGTATCAGAAAACTACAGGCATCTATTGGAAATCCTGACAACGGATGGGCTAGACAGAGCTCGAGAGCTCCAAACAATGTTGGACCCTTGTTGTTTTCAGTGAATATTATTCTCGAAGCGTGGCTGTCAACCGTCAAAATGAAGCAGATAATTATCTTAGCCGTAGCGATAGTTGTACTAGCATTATCTCCATCTCCATGCTATGCCCGACCCCATGTGGTGTACTCACCGCATCAGTACGCCATCCTAGATGGAAACATTACGTTCACTGCAAAAATTGTGGAGCCTAATCATGAAGAATTTTGGATTTACTGGACTGAAACCAGCTGGAATCCGTCGAGTCAAAGTCAACGCCGAATGGATGAAGGTATGAACAAAGGTAACGGATTCGAGTCTAATTGGACCCTGCCATTTCCATCGGATAAGTTTCGAACTGGAAATTTTAGTATTCTTGCCAATATCATGTATGGGTGGGGAGGGATTTACCCCATGGAGTATGATACAAAGCTACTGTACTTTACTCTCACGAACACCTTCACAGGGAAAATGGTGGTGAATAATGTGACCAAGCACCGCAAGAGTAAAAACCCATTCCTGATTTCTAGCAAGAACGAGACTGAGATTAGAATAGAAGTAGATAGTGCAGATTTATTAAATCGCGCTACGAATGTAACTTGGTCTTGGTTCAACAACCAAACCAATATTGCCAATACTTCAGAGCCCTTTCTGAAGTACAACTTTACAGATGCGAAAACATACGAAATCACAGCTAGACTGGAGGCCACTTTTAATGGAACGCTGAAACCTAACGTGACAGTGATCAAACAAGGAAATTTTAGTTCTAATGTCACGGCAAAGGTGCCTATCATCCAAGTGAACGTTACTGGGGATACTTGGTATAGAAATGATGGTCGTTTGCTGCGGATTAAAATTACATGCGAGGGGTCCGGTCCGTACGAGTACTGTTTAATCTTTGAAGAAGGTGCCTATAATATTACTGGAAATGAAACTTGCAACCATCCTCAAGTTACCAACGATTGTGAAATTCCACTTATATGGCTACTCGGTGAAGGCATCCATACTCTCATCACAATCATTGAAAACGATCTGAGTCGCTACATAAATCAAACGTCCATTCATGTCTACAAAGTTGCCAGAGTTCAGCCACTTTCCTTGATTTTGGTTCCCATCTCCTGCTCCCTAATCGCTCTCGTTCTTATCATCTTTGGGATTGGCTACTTTTGGGAAAACCGACGGAGATTCAATGTGGAAGTGGCGGATTTCGACTTTGGTCAGCATGACGAGTTACCATATATGACTTTTATGGAGCGTCTCAAGGATGCCATGAGCTCCAGTGCATTAAACAGGCAACGGCATATTCCACCACCGGATGATCACGAACCTATTCTCAGTAGTCGTAGAAGCTCGTAGATTAATTCATAATTTAAAATTATATTTGCTAAAAAAATTACTGAATTTAAAAACGTGTGCCAGATTAGCATTTTATACATCCCTACTACTACGATTTGCTTTACGAACGAGTTGATCGGTAGTCATTTACATATAAGTGTAGTTAAGACATGAGACATGCGTGATATGATTATCATCACTGATAATAACAATAAAGTACTATAAGAAAGAACTGAAGAGCCACGTTTTTTAGGTTGTACGGTTAAACTTTTTCGTTTTCTTGATCTGCTTCCTGCTTGTAATTTGGTATCTGTTATTCCAATTCCATGTATTATGATAATATTATTATTATCTGTTATTGGTCGCTAATAATTATTTAGGAAACTTTGTCAAAGGTTACTGGTATGTATTACAGTTTGGATCAACGAATAGTCAGGTGGCAAGGTGAATCAATATATTATTATTATAATACCTAAATTTTTAGTCTAGTCTATGTGTTTAGTATATAAACTTTTTAGTAATATGGAATGGGTACTTTTTTCGCTGTCCCTGGTTGTTGTTATGTTGCGATAGGTTGGTTGTTAAGTGTTAAGTAACTTAAGTGATTATTTCTCTTTAATATCCCTTTACGTCGTTAGTTACATTTCGTTTTCTCAGAAGATGTGATGTCTGTCGTGCCACCCGCACCGCACCCTATCGCATGCTATAATATGATGATTTAAATACAAAGAATTTAGAATTTGTTAGGCGACAATGTGTAAGAATAAGAATTTATAAAGAAAATGGCCGTGTCGTGTTCCGAAAGAATATTATAAAGTGTCACCATTGTGTAAATTTTTACTGCGTTGAATGACGATTGCAACTTTATTTGGAGAAATATTAATACAACGATAAAATAGTTTTTGCAGTGTGTTATAAACGTTGTTAATGTCACTGTAACTAAGACTGCATGCTCATATCACTAGCCGATTCCTCTTTCATGACTTGGTCTCGGCATCTGGAGTTCATCAGCTCTCTGCGAATTTCCGGGGTGATTTGTTGGTGTAAGTGTACCCGTAAAAGAGCCTGAAGAGTCTCCTTTTGCTCAGAGCTCAAGTATTCTTTGTATCGCTGCACGAAAGATAGAAAACACTGATGCCATAGGACAGGAAGAAGCCGTTTGTCCTTTTCAAATCTGATTAGAAGTTCACAATACAATGTTCAATCAAATGACATACTTGGCAATATTTTAATGTTTAAGCCAAAAAATCGTATGCTTACTTGAGAAAGTGATACACAATAGAATCAATAACACGATAGGGAAGGGCGTATTTTTTATCAATGAAAACTCTGAGAAAGATGGAATTCGATCCGGAGTAGTCCATTTCAGCAATTTTTAGCATTGCCGCCGAAGAATGCAAGAGGGGTATTGAGTTCTTTGCCAAAACCGAGCCTATAATAATTGCCTCTCGTAACGTACAAGTTCCACTCTAAATTTTAAATATATTAGAATGCATATTATCATATTTTGGATAAAATTGAGAATTTTACGATGACAGTCGTATTATTTCAACCAATGACAAAAATATTGACGAATATAAGTATACCTCACACAACGGAATCAGAAATCCTTTCATAAATGCGGCCGGCTTAAAAAGGGATTTTCTCAGCGCCTGATAAAGATGAAAATTGAGTTTCTTGTATTCAGCAATGTCATCACGGATACGAGGGAGTAAAACCAGATTGAAAAAACGCTGTGCCATTTTTTCTTTAAGATTTGAGGCAAAAATTCGTGTTGCTTGATACATGGCTGCTGCCGACCAACCGTTTGGATCTGGTTAAAACAATATTACATGAATGAAGTCATGTCATAATGATAATACTGTCAGATGTGACCTCTGATTGATTGAGGGGTTATGTAAATTATACAGCCATTTGCTGGCTATATTAGTTCTGAATAATGATATCAAGGTGGTATTAGACATTCAATCCTCAAACGTTCCCTCCTCATATTCGATAATTTAATACTATTTGACAGAAACAATATCAATACGCTTACAATTTCCTTGGAAAAATTTGCTTGGTCCTCCTCGCCATCCTCCTCCCCTGAAATCAGAGCAAATTCATCTTCGTCTTCTGAATTATCCGAGCTCGTTCCAATTCCACCCAATTTCACTGTCTTTTTAACACTAGACTTTCCCGGTCGTCTTTTATTACTTCCTTCATCTTCCTCAAACTCATCTTCTAACTGTTGCTGTTGTAATCGCGCCTGTTTTAGGATTCTCTTTGTTGTTTTCTTGTCAACAAACTGAAAGACAAAATCATTCATTCATTTTTAATATTATTTGCCAACTCTTCTCTGTCTCCGTGTCTGAGTTGTCAGTGTCAGTCTTTTGCCACTTGCTCTAGGATTTACAATACCTTTGGATCGTCTTCCTCAAGGGCATCCTTCTTCCGGTGTTTCTGATCATCCGGATTCAGCACTAAATCTGCCTGCAGTTGGTCCCCTAAACCCCCTGGCCGATTTATGGGATTATCTCGGATAGCCCGACCTATCTTATCTTTCTTGTGTTTGCCCATGTTGAAGTACACAATTAAGCGCCGTCGTAACTAGATCTTCTTGACCTTTGACTTGACACCCAAACTGCAAAAACTTTCTTGGTTTCTGTTGCATACAAACGCACACCGACAACGGAGTCTAGTCTGCTCCTTCTGAGAAGGACCTTCTCCCACACAAAATCCAATTATTTGAAAGAATCCCTACGTTTTTTAATAGTACAATTAAAATGATTCAATTACAATTAGAGAACCGATTACATGATTTCCAAAGTTTATGCACCAAACGGTTGAAATGTTTGGAGATTAGAGCACCATTTACTTCGCCGTCTGTAAACTGTAACTGCATATGTAATTAGCTGTATATACACACACACACACACGTGAGTCGTCGTCCGTCGTGAGCATTGTACACACTTTAGCTTAAATATTTGAAGCTGGCGCGTTCCCTCGGACGATGAGACAAATTCTATCCTTCCAATGTTGAGCACGCTTGCTTATGAA
>JAHZNB010001521.1:0-11167 GCA_027744295.1 Callyntrura guangdongensis
TGACTCTTTAACTGTGTCACGGTCACCAGCCTCTAATTTGATTGAGTTCCAAGCAGATAATATAATAAATAACAATATTAGGAGTTATCACAAACGAAGAGTGGAAACAGTTTACAAATTGTTGTGTACAATCTACTTGCTCTACCGTGCTCTTGTTTCTCTATTGTCCTTCCGTCCCGTTCTTTCTAGTTCTCATGGTTGTCATTTATTTTTTGCGAATACTAATGTATTTTACTTCCTTGATCACTACTGCATCAACTATTGCTTTGCCGGTTGTAAGTACAATATCATTAGTGTGATCATTAGTTGTTGTTTTGTTGTGTGCTAGTAATGACAACTGACTGACCTTTAACAGTCAAAGATTAAAATGTTTTTTCTCCATAAAGTGAGATTAAATTGCACTAGTCCTGAAAATTCATGTCCCGTATTTGCTCTAAATGTAACAGCAACTCTACAGTCAAAAAATAACAGGAATGTAGTCCACCATAGTTTGAATAGCCCAATTATATGTATCATGTTATCACGATAAAGAACTAACTTTTCACGCAAGTTTGAAATATTATGCATAATATGCTTGTACTATACTTTGAGCAAAGATACATGATAATCCTTGTAAATGTAAATCCATACATTGTAGTTATAAACTTGTAGTTCGAATAAATGAGTGACATTTCTGCTGACAACTCTGATAGGTTAAGTATACTTGGGACAATTAAACAATCAAAACATTTACATGGAAATTGCGGCACGCGCACGTAAACTTTTATTGCAGTACAATTACATTTATGGTAACTTCCGACTGTCACGCTCCTCAAGCTGTGTACTATTTTATCTACATGTATTGGACTTTTGCGTGTGCCTCATCTTTCACACCAGTAAACTGTCTTCTCCTATCACCAAACTTGATCAGAGTCAGTTTTGATGGTCATGGGGCAAACAGGCAGGATGCAAGATGACAGCAAAAGCAAACATAGTTCCCGATCAAACATTTTTTGTTCCACGTAAAAATAAAGTATCTTTTCTTCAATTGGATACTGTGGTGATACACAACACGAGTGCTACTTCAGACACTAGTAACGCCAGTGGTCCAAGATTTTTCTGGCGAGCAATTTGAACTTTTACTTTTAAAATTTTTCAAAGTTTCCTATTACCTTGGTATAACTCCGTATTACTTGCACCAGGTGACGTTGCAGGATGGGAAAAATAAAGTGGAAACTCTCCCCTCTGGAAAATTACATACTGTAAGTGTAAGAGTTGTCGGAATAGGAATACACTTTTTTAATTCATTTCGACATTTCATTCATTCATGCACATAAATTTCCACCCGGTTTCAGGTTTTTGTGGTATTTGTTCATGCATGCACGGCCCTCCGCTGTGTCATGCTTTTCACTCTACTTTCTTACAATTTGAAAAATCCCCTGAATTACTTTGAAATTGCAAGGACAACCTTATCAGCAGCATTATGTTGGTTTTTCGTATGGAGTCTGTGGATGAAGCATAGCCTTTGTAAACGGATTTTGAATCATTTGTCAAACTTGAGATATTTTCGAAACGTTACTATGTTCAAATTGAAATGGGTAAGAAGGAAAAAAATATGACAAACAAAATATACCTATGTGAAAATTTCACAATTTTCTTGTCCCTATCCGATTTGCTATTTTGATAATTATGTTTAAAGTAAAATATTTCCGCAGGTAGAAAACACAGTTTTAGCTATCTCCCTTCTGTTACTGTACACCACTTCCGTATATCCGGCCATCAAGGAATGCAACCTACGTATTGACTTATTTTGTCAGCAAGAGCATTATGTCAGCAAATCTAAATGGTGTCATGTTGTCACTGACAATGCCAATTGGCGATATGGAAAAATTGCGGGTAGGTTGCTGTTTAACATTTGCAACTTTCTCGGTTACATCACACGACGATTTCCTCGCATGAAACTGCTCATTATTTCATTGTCGTTGTGGCAATGCTGCAAAAGTTTTGGGAAATCGATCAAGGAAAAGAGTCATCAGAAACAAGTTCAAAATGAACAGTATAGACCAGATGAAATCAAAGGAATTCTAGATGCTTACGAGGAACTCAAGGAAATTACCAATTTAATACGACGTTTGATCGGGAAAATGCTAGTTACCGAAATTGTCGAGGACATTCTCTACTTTTCCTTGGAGGTTCAGCTGAGATTAAGAAAGGGGGATTGGTTTAATATTTTTGTAGTGTTTGAAACGTGGATGGTGGCATTTTTGGCTTATTTTATTGCAGCATGTGCAGCGGAGCCTGTAAGTGCGTATGGTTAGTTCTAACTGCCTAAAGTAATAATTTGTTTTAAGGGTTTAACGTTTTTATATAGGGCTTCGGGTT
The DNA here is from genome assembly GCA_027744295.1 of Callyntrura guangdongensis. Lineage (NCBI taxonomy): Eukaryota > Metazoa > Arthropoda > Collembola > Entomobryomorpha > Paronellidae > Callyntrura > Callyntrura guangdongensis. Next base: position 2,362 of record JAHZNB010001521.1, read on the forward strand.
TTCTGTTTTCCAGATTCAGAAAATGACCAAATGGATTGGCAGAGATGACGTGTTGTCTCAACTGTCCCCAGGAAAAGTGTCTACGCTACACTCTCAGCTAAGTGCGAATCCCATTGGATTAAAGGGAAGTAGTTTGTTTACCATCACAAAAACCTTCTTGGCAAATGTAATACCTATTTATTTTATGAAGAAAATTTTTTATGTTTAATTTACATTTGCAAATAGTAACGGTTTTCTCTTAACTTTATTTCACAGGTTGTGACAGTCTGGTTGACATACTTTATAATACTTTTACAATTCCAAAGCACTTTTAGTAATTCCTAAATGCAAAATATTTCTGAACTATTGACGACGGGGTTATTTGTTATTCTTTTTTAGAACACTTTGCAGTATTACAGTTTTTATGTATCTTCATTGTTTACCTACTCACCACATGCACATGAGATATTACATTAATGTACGTAAAATCGTCCTGCAGTAAAAAAAATTATAATTTGCGATAAAGTAATTTCTACACTCCTTCTAGCAGGAATTTATTTAGAATGTACGCAATTTAAAGTATTTTATCCAAAACTACACGGTTGGAGTCAACTCCTCCGTACCTACCTAAACTCAGTAATTTACCGATAATTTACATTATTGGAAAACTATATTAACAATTTATTTTGAGTGTAGTTTAATAGTCTAGCTAAAATTGTTACATGAATTTTACATTGTCTAATTTTGCTGCAAGTTTTTTTTAAAATTGATCAATTTGCATGTTATGTAATCCCTTTATTATTTTAAATTGAATAATGTGACCAATAAAAAATAAATAAATTTGACGGTGAATAACAGAAAATTGTAATAATGTCAATTTTCGATTATGGACGATATAACAAAACTATTCCAAACCTGTAAATCGCAACTTTTGAAGAAAATATTAATTTGTACTACTAATACTATGAATCCACTGGAAGAGGTAAGCTGTTGTGTAGTTCATAACTGTAATTAAAGTCGACGACTCAACGTCATCATATATCTAACTTGATGATACATAATATCTCTCATTACTAATTATCCGGACGGGTGGTTATACGTAGAATGTAATAAATGAATCACAAATGCTTTTGTTACAATTTTTAAAACACGACGATTTACTGCTATTTGTATTATCAAGGTCCGAAAATTTGCCAATCTCATTACTAATTATTCGGACGGGTGGTTATACGTAGAATGTAATAAATGAATCACAAATGCTTTTGTTACAATTTTTAAAACACGACGATTTACTGCTATTTGTATTATCAAGGTCCGAAAATTTGCCAGTGATTATAGTTTTATAACATCCAAATCGATTTGGCTTCCACGACCTAAGTATTGGTATTACTGTGCATATTGACAAGATATACATTACTATTATCCTTATCCATGCAATGTATGTTAGTGAATTCAAACGTAAGATTGGAATTCCTTTTATTGCTCACTCTTCCAGCCAATTCCACTAGCAATGGAGCAAATAACATTCAACATCTTGTAGCCTGACGAGTTCTTAAAGTTTTTTTGCCAAGTTAGACCTCTGCTAAGACTTACACAACAACAGAGTATACTTCGATCTCGACTCGGAGTTAAATAAGCGAATTTAATACTATTTGACATACACACTTATATACTGATACTAATATACAGAAACATTGCCAGTAATTNTACACACTTATATATTATATACTGATACTAATATACAGAAACATTGCCAGTAATTTTCATCAAAGAGCCAACTATTTTTTGTCACAGAATGCTTTCTGACAACTGTCTACTTCCCATATTTTTAAAATATCTGAAACTTGCCAATATATATCACACTTTGCTAATAAAATGGGATGACGGAGCTGCGAAAGTGATTCCCATAAAGAACTCCCTCCCTTCCAACCAATCCAGGAGAACTTTGATATTTCACACAATTGGATGTATCTTGGAAACATCATGTTGTGCCCTATTCCTATTTCAATTTCATCTGAGGGATGGACTCGATAGTAGACTCAAAGCAACATTAAGCTTTCTACTTATTTATTTGCGCATAGTTGGTTTAATTGTGTCGGTAGACAGCCAACGACAGCACAAAGACATAGTGGTCCTGCTAAACAGTTTGATGAAAGTATCTAATCAGCATAAAGGTAGAATCACCTTTTTTAAACTCTCGTTTCGTTCCATCTTTGCACTATCTCTAACGGGAAGTGAAATTTTGAAATGAATGAATACAAGCTTAGTGCTAAAACATGTGTAAATTATGTGAACTTTAAAATATCATTTGATCTCATTTTAAAATTTTATTTAGGCCGTTGGGATAATTCTAAACAACTGGACAAAAAACTGCAAATGACAAAATGGGGTATTGAAATGCTACTCTGGCAGCTAGCTCCACTCGTTTTCTTGTTTGCTTTCTTCTATCAATGGCAAAAGCCGTGCAACGCTGGCTACGCTGGGTATTGGTTACTCCACGAATGCTCCAACTCCACCTTCGCGTACTACCAAGGAACACGTTCAGAGTTTATTTTAGCAATCCAGGAATTCTTCAAGAAGTTGTTTCTTACCATCTTCAACTTCATTATGCTCTCATATTCCATACACGGCTCAGGTTTCCTGATTTGTGTCGCAGTGATTGGCACTCTATGCTTTCGATCGTATTTACCAATATTTCTGGATTTGCACCTGGCTTTCGCCAGAGAAATGAAAACATCCAGCGTAGAGAGAAAATTGACCCCAGTTGTCACATTCTACAGAGTACTGCAGATTCAAAATAATTTGTACAATGCTATCCTCCAAAAAGCATTAATGTGCTCAGGACTAATTAGCATAGTCATAATTCAAGTCTGTTGTGCATTTTTGATTCTGAAAACCAAGCCAGAAGCATCCAACATGCCAATGATTATGGGATTTAATGTTATTATGATGAACACAGCGCTGGCTAATATCTACGGTCTTGGATTGATGGGAAATTTGGTAACAGACTCGGAAAAAATATTACACGAGGTGAAGTGGAAACAAAGAAAAAGTCAAAATAGTTTATGGATTTCCAAGGTTTATTTGTCCTGTAGCTTGCTGAAAATTAAATTTGGGGACAGAAACTTTGTCGATAAACTGACCTCATTACAGGTTCAAAATTTTGCAATTGCTCAGATAGTCAATTTGTTGTTGTTGAAATAAAATAAAATACATGTCATTGTTGTTAAAAAACTTATTCATCTCATGCTGTATGTGTGTGATATTTAATTAATTAATATTTGGCCAAACCACGCCTTGACCTAATCAAATAGGCATTAACTTTATTAGAGACCATGAGTTGTATTTCCGCTGTCATTTCATTATTCTTCATCATTAAATTAGTGACTGTCCCACTGTCCGTTCGTATGCGAGATTACAAGTATCGCACGCGCGCTCGTTAAAATTTACTTAGTTTTACATTTCTCTTTGTAAAATGGTTATTTCAAATTCAAAAATTGTTTTTACAACGCCGCATTCAATCTCAAAATTACTTCAAGGTACAATTGGCACAATCAGCCATCAAGAATTTGCCACCAAAACCAGCCAACAACCTCCCGTTTCTCTTTTAGCTTCCCTTTGGAATTTTGCAGCCATCTTTTTCATAGTTCCAAGAAAGTTTCGATGGTCATCTGATAAAAGTTTGTACTTGTTAGAAGAAATTGGTTTCTTCCGAAAGGCAAGTGCGCTTGGATAAATATTTTCACGTGCCTGTATATGAAAAATATAATGTTTGTTTTCTTACATATATTAAAAGTGAAATGATTTTTTATAGATTTATTGCATACTTGTTCATATTTTTATGAATTCCATTACACTCCTCTTCCTACCGTTAATTAATTCTGACAAAACGCCAAGAAATGGTCATACTGACACTCATACTGTCAGCTTCTCAATAAGAATCATCAACAAAAACAGTAGTCGTTTTATTTACCCTAATAAAAGGCATATCTGTTTCACTGAAAGGTCTACTTTTCACCAAGATTATGTGGGGCAATGGGAGAAAACTGGAAGATTTTGTGAATCAATCACTTACAATCTTTCAGCTATGTGCACGTCCAATTGAGGTTATGACTATAACTATATACTCATTTAAGACTAGTCTTAATTCAGGATAATCCCTTTTAATTACCATTTGAATTTTTTCCATACTTGTATTCTACACTATATTTTACACGTTTACTCATTTCTCACTTATACTCTTGACAAAGCTAACGGATAGTTGGCTAAAGCTCGAGTTATTAAAAATAAATCTGCCTCTTTAACCATAAAATGAACATGTTAATAATCCCTTTTGCAATTATCGGTAGTGTTTGGATTATTTTTTAATTTCCACAGGTGTATCTACTTTGCACCGTGCTGGTTACTTATATAACTGTATGCACCGTTTATGTATGGATGTCATTTCCTGTACAAGCCGTGGAAACAATACTTTTCCCAGAAACAACGGTCCCGTTTCATCAAGCACTCTTTCGGAATGTTGTTTTCGCTGCCTGTGGAGTATGTGCTGCAAGTTTTACCTTAGCTAATGCATTTTATTACACGATAGTGTTGACCCTATGGATGGTGTCCAACAAGTATGAAGCAGATGTACGGCAGAAGACGGACACCTTTACTACAACTACAACCAACGTCAGTGTCCAGGAAGGGATGAATATGTACTTTAAAATTAAAAGAATAACTGTCACTGCCAATAAATTAGGAAACGGGCTAGTTTTCGCTTTGTATGTGGAAGGTCTCACATATTTTGTGGATTGTGTTGGGGCGATTTCAAACCTGACCGTGACANGCCAATAAATTAGGAAACGGGCTAGTTTTCGCTTTGTATGTGGAAGGTCTCACATATTTTGTGGATTGTGTTGGGGCGATTTCAAACCTGACCGTGACAAGCGTTAATGCTACGGTTGTCGCCAATTTTATTATTGGTGTGACTTGCTTTGTTAGTTCTTACATTGTAGCTTGTGAGTTTCATCGAAAGGTAATAAAAATTATGAATGGTCTTTTTGTAGACTCTAGACTTTGATTTTGATAACGTTTAATTGACCATTAACAATACTAAGGTAAATACTACCACGTCAGAGTGGATCACCAGTATCTTAAACAAATATACTACAGAGGGTACTATAACTTCGCAGCAAGACGAACTGAGACTTGTAGTTCTGTCTTTGGAATCAGCAAAGGAGCCCTTGGGAATCTCTTGTCGTTTCTTCACGTTAACTTATCAGTTCATGGGTTCCGTGAGCGTCTGAATACTAATAGCAGCATAATTACACTCAAAAGATTTTATACAAAGGCAAACTTCAAATACGGAAAGGCACTGATTTTTATTTTCATTGCAGATGTTGGGATTGGTAATAACGTACGGACTCATCATTTTTCAGATGCAAACCACAACTAGCTCTAGCATATAGTAAAGAAAGCATCTTATAAAAATTGGTCACTTCTTTCATAAAACCAACAATAACAATAAATTTAGTAGTGCTGCATTGAGTACTAAAATACTATTCGTAGGGACACTCGTAGGGACTGGAACCACCACAAAACAGTGAACAATGTGATAGTGATAGTGATAAACAATGAATCTTGTAGTACTTGTTCGGTATTTCAGAAATAATATTATAGAGCGGCGTGGCACTAGCTCAGTCGGACTAACATACGTGCTACAATATTTTATTTTTATCAACCGGATTTATCCTTTTTTCTCCGAATAAACAGTCCTTCCACTTTAACTTTTATAGTTTACTGCAGTTTTGATGTTTAAACCATACCATATCATATACCTTTTACAACACTTCTAAATAAGATGGTATTAGCAGTATAAGCATTACAATGAATGCAAAACAAAAATAGGGCATTCGAAGAAATAAACATGAAAGTTAACACTGAATTAAGTACGACCACAGTCCTGATTTCATTTTTTCATTTATTTTTGGAAGAGAGGATTCATATACCTTTTATATTGTGGAGATTTTCATTGTAGGTTCAGATTCCTACAACACTTTCTGATATGTCTACTTGTGGAATTTTACCAAAAGGAAAACTTGGGGTTTTCCAGTAACGGAGCTTTTAGCTTTTCGCATGTTTGTGAGCATTGTTGTATCAAGGTATAAAAACCTCATAACCGTTTGGTATATTGATCAGTATTAATCAGCACTCAAGCAACTTCACTACACGCTAGTACACATTCGGCAATAACCTGTTCAACTAAAAACCGTCCAAAATGGCCATCAAGTTTTCCACTGCTCTTTTTGTCGCTTTGGTTGCTGCTACCCATGGTAGCAGCATCGGCCGTGATGGGTGGTCTTCCGACTCTGCTCCACCATCAGGATGGGGTAAGTATATTTTGTAGGTCATGAATATGAAACTGACTCGAAGTTCACCTTTTATAATTTTATATCGTTAAAACAGAAAGCTTACATTTAATTTGACTGAATTTTCTTGTTCCAGGACCATCTCCACCATCCAACGTGACAGTATCTCTTTCAGGAGAAGTTGCCGCTGTGGGCTCTGGTTGGGCTGCGGAAAACCACGCCGAAAATATTCACGTTCAGGGAGGATGGGGAGTTCCAGCAGATCTTAACGTTGCTTCCGGGGGAGATGCTGTCCTTCTTCAGGAAGGAAATATCGTTCAAGCTACAAATGTAGATTCCCAGACTGTATCTAGCTTGAACGCTGTTTCTGTCGCCCAAGCTGCTGAAGCTGATGAAGGTCTTGCTTTGATTGCATCCGGTTTGGACGTTGCCGTTGGTCAGAATGGATGGACGGGTGTTGCCGGGGAAGGTGCTTCAGCCGCTGCTGCTGATACCACAATTTTGGTCAATCAATAAATTAGTTCACTTCACAATGTCGTACAATTACATCATCTGACAGTGACAACACATTTCTTTAAAATCTACACATACAGTCAACCTTTTCATTACTAAATATCTATATTGAATTGAATTCCGTATTTTGTCAGTATTCTTCACTTTCATACCATTCATATTGTTATCAGTTATATTTAATATTTACAAAGCGGTTTAACACAAATTTGTTTTAAAAATAAAATTTGCGCACAATCAAAGCACAAAAAAGCTCATTTTTTCTAAAGACGTATAAAACAGGAAATGGTCAATTTTATTTACGCATTTATTTCCTCATATGTGTGCTCATCTTAAGTTGCCATAATACAATTAAAAAGATTATCTGACCGGAAATTTTTTATTTTCTTATGGGAATGTTATTATGCTTTTGAAATGAAAGAACTCTGCCATTTATCAATGTATATTGAAAGCTAATGTAAAATAATTTATATAAAAACTTTTAGGAAAAAAGATTTATGAAATAATTTGGGTATCCATTGCAATAGATTACTTAGCCTACATCTAACATTCGATCAAGATATTCCGCACTTGTTTATCTACATATCCCTTGTTGTCGTTGAATTGGCATGGCGTTTCTCGGTTTTAGTTGATGAATGTACTACTACAAACCACATAGCCACACATACTTTCAGCGTATTATCCTTTCCCGGAATTGTTTCGTCTAGGATACCCAAATACATAGAACCCGGAATATTCAACCGACCAGGGGCGGCGGAGCAGGGAGGGACAAGAGTGGAAAAATCCTATTCTGTAATGTATAAGGATATACATTTCTCCCTATCCTGTAATGTTAAATTGCCGAATCTTGGGGGAATAAATCCCCCCTGTTACGCCGGCCATGCAACCGACGTGACAAAATAGGAAAATATTTTTGTTGCTGAAATAGAAAATACCGCATACTAAAAACGTTGCTACGGTTTGCAACAGGTAGCTTGCCCTTTTTGAAGGCTACAAGTTGGGGGCCTTCGCAAACTGTGGCAACGTTTTTAGTATGAGGTATTTATTATTTCAACAACTAAAATATTCGATTGTTGTGTCATGTCGGTTGAATATTCCGGGCATCTCCTGCCGGTTTCCATGTATTCGAGCATTCTAGATGACACCACCTCATTTCATTTCATGTGTATTGTATTTCTCTCTTATGAAAAACCACAGAGGTATCGATACGAAATTTTAATTTTCTCTGATAGTGAAAGGTTATAAGTGCCTATCCGCTTGAACTAATAATGTTACGCCGGCCATGCAACCGACGTGACAAAATAGGAAAATATTTTTGTTGCTGAAATAGAAAATACCGCATACTAAAAACGTTGCTACGGTTTGCAACAGGTAGCTTGCGTTTTGGAAGGCTGCAGGGCCTTCGCAAACTGTGGCAACGTTTTTAGTATGCGGTATTTATTATATCAGCAAAAAAATATTCGATTGTTGTGTCATATCGGTTGAATATTCCGGGCATCTCCTGCCGGTTTCCATGTATTCGGGTATCCTAGACGACACGACCTCATTTCATGTGTATGAAAAACCACAGAGGTATCGATACGAAATTTTAATTTTCTCTGATAGTGAAAGGTTATAAGTGCCTATCCGCTTGAACTAATATCCAACTTGTCAACTTGTAACTGTATTTCTCCGTGCCGTGACGCCAGACTATTTCTGTAATAATCCTTAAGTGTATTATATTCTGTGTTTTGCTGTTGACTATAATTTTGTCTCGTAAATATATACTTTTATCATTATTTTTAATGGCATTTTGGCATTGGTCGTAAAACAGCAAAAATAGAATACATCAGAAAAGGTGTTTTAAAATAAAGTTGATATCTACAGCTTATGTTGAACATTAGAGCACTAGATTTATCCGGATACCTGGCATGACATCGAGTACCTAAAAAACTTAATCCTTTAACAATATATGTATAGCTTGCATT
>JAHZNB010001523.1:0-19279 GCA_027744295.1 Callyntrura guangdongensis
TGGTCAAAAGCCCTTCGAGCCTATCCAAAGACAAAGTTTCGGATCAAGGCTATTAGTATATAGGATACGAGTTATCTATCATACCTGTTTATTGATAAGCAAGTTCAGCGATTTGATGCAGCATAATATGTCGTATGGGATATAAGAAAGGCATGCTTTGATATGCGCCTTCAAAAAGCACAGTGTTGAGACTTTGAGAGTATGTAGTGTTGACGGGAACCTCAACCCGATAACCCGACCCTATCAGGTCGGGTCATTGAAATTGCCGTTTCATCTCTATTACAGGCTCCAATCAATTGTTATGGCGTACTTGAGTTGTAAAATCTTATATGAAATGTGTTTGGATGAAAGCGTAATTTTTTTTCTGATTTTTCAGTATATAGATGCATATTTTGGTGATTTTTTTATAATGTTTATAAAATCAAGATTTTAGTTTCATAAGTGGTCTCTCGCTGCTATTTACGTCAAGGTTGAAATTATAAGTTGCCTACATCGCCATTCAAAACACAAACACATTATAAAAATATACTATTTTGGCTTGGTTGATTTTTTGTTGAGTATAATAGAATCAATGTCAGTCAATCAGCCATGAAGAAAAGGATTAGATTCGACTTTTAGCGTGGTAGCTCAATATTATTGCCAAATCAAACTTCCATTCCATCATCACGAGCTCAACAGTGAGTGTGAGTTGTGAGTGATGTCCCGTTTACGCAAACGCAGCGCAACACAGGTTACTATTAGATACAGCGAGGTGCTTTGACTTGTTGTATTGTACATATCCCATCCCATAGATATGATACTATTAAACTGTAGTATCATTCATTATCTATTATGAATCATCCATTAATCCATACTATTCTATACCGTAAGATATGTATGTGACGAGAATATTTGTGTATTTCGGTTTGTATTGAAGGGATAAGTTCATTTTGCCTCGCTGGATTGGGGTGTACGCGATTCCATGTGCACGTATATTTTCAAATATACTATTTCAAAATGTATCTTTTCATAAAATACATGCTGCTCGGTGTTTAAAACTTTGTAAATAATTGTAGCAATCGTTACAATTTGTAAGGTTTCGTCTAGGTTTACTACAAAACCTTTCATAAGGCAATTGTTGCTTTTAGGCATTAGGCAACTGGTTCTGTCCAAGGCTATGAATACGCGAACAAACATTCAATAAATAAAAAACCTAGATACGAGGTTAGTAAACAAGTTCTCTACAATTTCAAACAATTTGGGAATGGACGACTTCCCACTCTCCACCCTACATTTCCGTTTTTCGATCAAAACGAAAATTGTTTCAAAAATCAAACAGCGGATTCGGAATCTACGTAAAAACTGCACTAGGCGTAACTTTTCAATTTTCAATGTGCCAGCCATTTAAAAAACCGGGTGGATATGTTTTCGGAGTTTTCCCAATATCTCAGAAACTAAACAAAATTATGAAATACGGTTAGAAGATTCAGAATCTAAGTAAAAAAATTACACAAGGTGTAACTCTTACATTTATAAAATTCTGGACATTCATTAAGAAATAAAATATTCAAATGTTTTTTTAAATGTCCAAAATCAAAATAAATGCAGATTCAGAATCTAAGTAAAAAAATTACACAAGGTGTAACTCTTACATTTATAAAATTCTGGACATTCATTAAGAAATAAAATATTCAAATGTTTTTTTAAATGTCCAAAATCAAATTAAACTTTAAGTATTTTTATTTAAAAAAACAAAGTTGGCCCTAGTGTAATTTTTCCGTAGATTCCAAAATGCACTGTTCGATTGAAAGCGAAAAGTTTAAAAGCATCATCACGCCAAAAATATCCGTTTTTTAAAATGGCAAAAACCGCCTATCGAACAAAATACCGAAGGGCAAAATTTCAACTTTTTAGCTTTTAATTTGTAAGTTTGAGAGCGAGCGCCGAGAGCGGGCAACCAACTTTTTCATTTTTTCACACTTTACCCCAGTAAAGTAAATTTTTAAAATAAAATTTTTGACACAAGCACGTAATTCAACGTCCTTAATAAGTATGCAAATTTTGGAAAAACAAAAAATATTATATTTTGTCATGTCGAATAGCCGTAGACCCGTCTTACTGGAAAATATCATAGAACCCTACCATGAAACACGGACAGGACACCACGAATGGACAATGTGTTGTTGTTGCAATGCATAAAATTTAAGATATTGGGTATTCATTCATTCAATATTATAGTTTATGTAGAGAATTAATGGCAGGTATACTCTGTCTCTGTCGATCAACTCAACACACTTTTGGAGAGTAGATTAATTCAATCTCCATATCAAAACTTTTTGCTTGCTATGCTATGGCTATGCAATGCTTTATTGTCCACACTAGTAGACACACTCCACACTGTTGTGGGAAACATTAGTATAGTGGAGCTAGTGGAACAAAATAGAGCGCAAAAGAAAGAATACACATTTATAGGTATGCAACAGCAACGTACGGCGTATGTACGCAACGCATCCGCAACGTATCGTTACCTTTAAATTTTATAAAAGGTATTCTTTGTCTGTCGCTCCATACTTTTAATATGTAACTAGAAGCCCGTAAAAGAAACTTGTATATTGTCTTTGCCAAACATATACTACATAACTAATTTTTGCTTTTCAGAATCGTAATAATTGATTTGCACATTTGACATTTCTGTAAACGCTTCGTAAATAGACTTTTTTCATCATTTCCTACCACAATATTTTTTCCAATATGTATTCCACGCATTTACATCTACTCACTGACAATTCCGACTTGTGTTTAAAAACACAATTCGCACGCAGTGTCTGTTCGAATTCTTCCTTTGAATTATCGAAATTCGGAGACTGTGTAAATACACATCAATTTTTAATAGCTTATTTATATATATTTTCTAATTTTGATGTATTTACCTCTTCTGTGGTTCATTTTCCTAATCAGTAATTGTTGGTAGTATGAATCATACTGTATGATATTAAAAATGTGTTTATTAACATGTAGACAAAAAGTTATTGGTTTTATCAACCTTTCTGTGCGTGTGTGAGTCTGTGAACACTACTACTTCTAAACTACTCAACCAAGTGACTCCAAACTTGGCACAAATACATTATATGTCAATATCTTCCCTGAGGCTGATTTTCAGCCAAATCGGATAACGGCAACCGTTAGAAACCGTTACAACTTCATTTTTAAATAGCAAAATAGGGCATGCCATTCGACTCGTCTCATATGAGTGCAGTTAGAAACCGTTACAACTTCATTTTTAAATAGCAAAATAGGGCATGCCATTCGACTCGTCTCATATGAGCGCACAGTCCACAATGCTAACCACATAAAGTATGTAACCTTGTGTGAAAGTTAATTGCGTTAATGATATGACATTATGACATATTATAGAGTTAATATGCATTACGTTGTTCGACAATATTTCACTACTTACTACTTCGTTTTATTACTCGCTTTTGGAGTATTCTCATGTTGCTTTGAACGTACATGTACATTTTGTACAACTTTATGCTATTGTTATTGTTGTGAATGTACTAGTAGTATACAACATACAACAGCATGGATGGATATTATGGAAAAATATGAATAGCAGCGATGATGATGATGTATATGCTAGATAGTGCCATACATTACTTTACCTTAAACACAAAGCATAGCAGATAGCAGCACTTTTCTCCATTTGCTCACTCCATTATCCAACTTGCTAAGATTTCCAGGAATCTTAAAATATTATTTTCAAAAAACAGTATATTTTTAAAATCTTAGTTATTGTTGTGAGTTGTGACTGTGAAGCAGTCAAACAAAAAAATACAATACCAGTTGTATACCTGACACTGCTATTAAACGAGTAATTTATTTAGTGCGCTACATTTTCGACTTTTATTGTTGTTTATAACAAACAGGTAAACAATTACTGGAAGTTGGAAGTTGTGCAGCAATAAACGAGCTCGAGTTTGAGCCTGGCTGTTGGAAAACCCACAGTGAGCTGACGATATATTATGTGACGTGTTTTTGGCACGTTTTTACCTCGCAATTAGCAAACGTAAATTTTTTGAAAAGGTGTAGCGATGCACGAAGTTTTGATCGATAACTAGTATTTGGGTTGAGTGACCTTGAGGGCAAAAGAGCAGTGAACGAACGATGGAATGAACTGAATTGAACAAAAGTCGAAATGCGGTTTTTGTGAACGAATTGCTTCAAATCGGAGTTTCTAATTAATCAGCAGGTTGACGCTATCTGTAGCAACTTTGGACTTTGCTTTGCCAACCTTTGTGGGGGCGGGAAAAGGTAGTGGCAAAGCAATTAGGTTTGTGGTGAGTTTACTTTGCATGGCGCTTAAAGAAGGGATTTCAATTCACAAGGTGGAGGGCTTCGTGAGGATAATTAGTCATTTTTGGGAAAACAAGTTAATAATTATTTGAAAAGCTGGAGTTCTTTTGGGTTGGAGGTTCACCTTCGTCATCGAGCAAAATGGAGAGAATGTTAGACAAACGGAAGGCTCGAGATAAGGAAACTGATGATGAATCTGCAGATACGTCGTTGAACAAAAATCCCACCAAACGCGCACGTGTGGACTTCTCTGCGGCAAAGGATAAGTCGCCGTCCACATCGCCAGCATCTACGCCAAAAAACCAATTAAAGGCTGCGGCAGCGACGGACTCTGTTACAGCCGGTACGCCAACCACGTCCACGAACGATGCCGGAAAATCCGACAAGAGTGGGGGTAACAGTAGTAATGGAGACCTAGGCTCGTCACCATCGAAGGCAAAAAATAACGGGAGTAGTGATGGGGGTTCGGGGATCTCAAAATTTAATTTACCTGCTCCATTTACAACGCAAGAATTGGAACAGAAAATCGGCAAGAGTGGGGACACTAACGATGATAGCGATAGTGACAATGGGTCCACCAAGTTTTTATCGGGTATTATTCAAAGCGAAGAAAATAAAAGAAAACGTCAGGTAAAAGGGAAAGGAGCTAGCAGCAGTAGTAACTCAGCTGGGTCAGGAGAAAGTGGGGGGCGTAATGGAACCCCTGTCTCAAATGCAAGCAAGAGAGCCAGTTTATCAGCTCCAAGCAATGGTAAGACTCAAGGAAAGTCTCAACCAATTTTGACGAGTAGCCCGCTTTTAGACCTGGTAAGTTGAAGTCAATGAGGAACTTGTGATATTCCAAATCTAGCTACGAACCCTATTTTTAGTAAAATTTTTAGTGACTTTCATTTGTCATTGTAATGAACCAATTTATTAGTTATTGTAATTGAATTATCTTTCAGTCACAGTCCTCAGCATCACCTCTGTCCAACGGGAGCATGGAATTAGAAATAGTTGTCAAACTAAACCATCCTACTACGCGTGCACCGTTTTTAGAGGAAACTGTTTTTTTAACGGATTTTAAATCAGTAGATGCATTCTTTCGACAACACAAGTTGGCACTGGCACCTCCTTCTAGTCAAAGTCAAGTAAGCAGCACCGGATATATGGGCGATGTTTCTTCCATCGAGAACTCTGCTAATGCTATACAAGGAAGTTCGAAATCAAGTAGCAACAGTAATAGTCGTTGGACTTTGTCGTCGTTAGGATCAACCATTCCCCGCCACAGCATAGTAAGCATTGCCACAGACGCTCCCGATAGCCCTGAAGAAAAAATGAAGCGACCGGGACGGCCTGTATCAAATGCCAGGAAACGTAGCGATGGTCCAATAATGTCCTCAACAAAATACGATGATTCCACTCAAAGCTCTAATGCTAGTTTATTAGATAGAATGAATGTTTCAGCGAACCCTGTGTCAAATGGAGATGAATTTTCCTCATCTTCCTCATCCCAAAAAGGATCTGCTAAATCCCAGTCGTCGCGAGCTACTACAGACTCGGCCACTTCGCCTCTCAAAAAATTGAAAGGAACTCCTTCTAAATTGCCGGATCGAGATGAAGGTATCGGAACCCCGAGCCAGAGTTCAACACCTGGATCTAGCAGCAGCGTACGAAAAAGTTTGAAAGCTACTCCTGGTACTTCCACATCCAGAAACTCTGATAGTGGTCGATCTACAGGCAAAAAGCCAGCTGCAAGACGACGTGTTGGCAGTGCCAGTAATTTCCCTATTACGAACTTACCGGCACCGGTCTTAAATACTCCCCCACCTGCCAGGAATGTGGCAAAAATCGAAGGAATTTCCGCCAAGCCTGTTAGTAGATTCGAACAAGAAATGAACAATGAACCAGTGGTTGCGTCAGAGTTACAAAAGGCATCTACACTTTGGAGCACAATTCTTCCAGAAGAACTGGTTTTTGCACGATGGCGAGACAAGAGCTACTATTCAGGAATGGTTAAGAATAAAGGTCTGAATGATACTTGGATCATTGACTTTGACGATGGCATGGAGGATGTTGCCTCTGAGTCTCATATTGTTCCCATTCGAATCTTGGGAGTAGGTGTCAAAGGAGTTTATTCTCCAGATGAAAAATACGAAGCAAAAAGTGCGGAAGTTATTGGTCAAAAATTGTAAGTGGGCTCATTGAGTTACGCGTCTTCTCAATGCGTCAAATTTCAATAGCTTGTATTAATTGCATTATGATCTTTCTCTTTCTACATAGTGGGGTGGATCCTGATACAGGGAGGCAAGCAGTTAAGTATGCAATTAAGATTAGTGGAGATCCGAAACCCATTTGGTGCTCCAGGCGGCAGCTAAGCATCAAAGAGGTGGATGCTAAGAAGCTCCGGTCGGAATATCAGCCTCCACTTGCTGGACCAAAGGCTGGAGATGTCAGTTTAGGTAGTGCGATAAAATCCTACAGTCCAAATCACTTTGATTTATATGGTGGTACAAGAATGTGAACATTAAGAATTTATTGGATTATATTGTAGATAATATTGTTTCTGGGCCAAGACGTCGAACCAGGGGAGGCATTGAATCTGAAAGTTCTGCTTCGGACAGCAAATTGGTCGCCGGTGCTTTTGATGCCAGGTAAATGTTCCAACAGAGTTTATCTGCAATATTACAAATTCAAAGGAAAATCTCGTACGTTTTTACGACACAAACAGAATGTGTCCAGCAATTTCAGTCGCAAAGCTTTCTTCAGAAAATCAGTCTTCAAGTCTAGTTCTAGTCGACATTGTACTGTACGCCGTACAATTCTAAAAATAAATACTTAGATTTAGATACATGTGCATGTTTCTGTGGGTGTAGTTCCGCAGATGATAATCTGGAAATCACCACTCCAAAATCTCAAAGGGGCCCTAAACCAGGGAAGAAAACTCCTGCCTCAGATGCTAAAAGAAAGCCTCGTAATCCGGCTTCAACGTCTACAGCAGTAGTGGCAACTACGAGTACCCCTCAAACCAAGAATGCCGGTACTTCATCACCAGTGAAAGAAATTGTAGAAAAGAAGGAATCTCCACCAAAAAAGGAGTCGCCAGCGAAGAGCAAAAAATGTAACACATTTAACACTATAGATTCAGTAGAAAATTATTGTTATTGTATTTATAAGTGCTTCTGACCTTAAAATTTTTACATGTTTACAGCATTGATTGAATTTGGGAAGAAGAAGTCAAAGAAAATCTTATTCCAGGGAATACAGTTTTTCCTTACTGCAAGTGGAGGGGGTGATCCTGGAGTTGGTGGTGCGATTTTGAATTATGATAGTTAGGTTTTAGTATTTTATGTCTGTTGTGAAAACTTCAGATGAACATTTTTTGTTTATGTATCTACGTGGATAGGTACTCAAGTTGTTCCTGCGGACCCGTATGACAAAGATGAAATTCGTGAACAATTAGAAAGTTGTGGTGGGCAAATAATTGATACGGTCGGCAATGAAACAGCAGCAGATGTATTCTTGATTTCCGACAGCTATGCAAGAACTGTCAAATACATCTACAGCTTGGCTGCATCAATTCCGTGCATTTCTCATTCCTGGGTCCAGCGATGTCTTGAAGTGGTAAGGTCACAACCATTCCAAATAAACTATGAAGTAATCTATCTTTTAGTAAAATACTCAATACGGTGTATTTTTAGAACGAAGTAGTCGATTGGAAAGTGTTTACCTTGCCAGCGGGTTGGAGTTTAGAGCATCAAGATTTAATACAACATCATGTGCGAAAACCTTTACAAGGTTGCAAGGTATTCGTAACATCCGAGTCCGATCAGCTTTATAATTATTGGAAACCCGTTCTTACTGCTGCTGAGGCAGTTCTACTGAAACCACCACGGAAAAGTGAGCTAACGTCTCTTACTTCTCTTTCCGGTTTTTTTTTTTTAATTTTTGTTATTTTTGCATTAAGCAATGATAAGTTAACTCTGGTCATAACAATACCAATTTCTATTTACAGAAGGGGTGTTTGTACCAGCCGGTACTGAGGTTGTTGTAACAGACAACCACTCAGATACTACGAATGAAGTTCTCCGTGAAGCTAAGACTATGAATTTACCAGTGGTTAGACCGGAATGGCTGGTCCAAACAATAATCACCGGCGAGAAAGCTCACATGTACGGACACGACAAGTATAAAATACTTTTTGAAACGGAGGAAAGTGAGGAAGCCACAGAGGAAGAGTCGGCTAGTGTGGAGGAAACAAAGGAAAATTGTTTTGATGTAATGGCGTATATGCAAACTCCAGACTAAACAACTAAGTCATCATCAAAAACTTTTAGGAAGTTTATTATGTATTAGGAAGGAGGGTGGTTTACGTGGACGTTTCCGGAATTGATGAACAAATATATTTGAGCGGCTCTACTATTTGCATTAATATTTATTGTCTAATTTTTTAATTTTAAATCCAGAAGTAAGATTCAGATTATGTCTTGGTAAAATGTGCACGTTTATCGTAATTGTAATTAATTAAGATTGTATTCCTTTCTTGTGTCATGCTGTTTAAATTAATAATAATACAAAACACGAATTATATAAAAATGTTACTAAACCATATACAAGCAAATGCATCACAACACAATGCTATGCAAAATGTTCGTTGGCTGGAAAAAGAACAAAGTATTATAGGTAAAATTGATTGTTCTTGTCCTACAAGTGGTTTTTTGTGTGTAACTCTTGTTTGTATGTCATCCTTATTCCATTCTGTAGTTTTTTTAAGTGTTCGTTTCCTCTCAGCCATAAGTAGTGGATGTTGTAAGCAAATACCTAATACATAGCTTTAGGTAAAAGTAAGACGAAGACGAGAGACCCTTTCAAAGATTCTATTTAGTCATCTTACATAATGATCAGAAATTTTTGAAGGCTCTCAAGTAAACCGAAATTACGGTTTCTAATTTTCAAATCATACAAATGTAGTAACGGTTAATGTTTAAAAAGGAATCATGTTGTATATAACTAGAACTACAATATAATGCAAAATAGTACGGACAGAAGAATGAAGTGATGGAACATAAGCTGTGACGATGAATGCTTGGAGAAAGCTTGAACTGATACTTTGTAGTAATTACTATGATATGTTATTTTAAATGTAAAATAAATTATGATGTATTCAAAATACGATACCTATAAAAATATACCTTCGTGTAAGGAACCGGAAGGACATACAAAATCATAGCATGATTCCCCTCACTCCTTCCTGACTACCAATAGTAAAGTAATGAATACGTAACTCTGGTGTCTGGAATAAAAATTTAATCTGTGGGTGTACATGCGAATTATCATAGAGGGTTTATCTCTGAATAATAATAGTTAATCTACCGTCTAAATATCGCGTTAACCATAAGAAACTGACCAGAAACAGTGTAATTCCCATGCATTTTAAGCTTCTACATTGTGCATGTGTAGTATAGCTATAGTTATGATACAAGTATAAGATTCGATTTTTAATTTTTAATGCATATCCAAAATAGTTGAATTTTCTATACTTTTTAAACTTATTTTAATTTAGGCTAATAGTATCCAGTCCAGTCAGTAAATGATAACAGGGACCTCTGTTCTAAAACAATTTCTAAATGGACTTTTAAAACCAGTTATATATTAAAATCATGAAGCAAACAGGATCAGATATTGTCAATTGTTGGCTGTATATGGAATTATTAGTTTACGTTGCTGAAATTTTTCCGTGTATTGTACTTATTCTTTTTTGCCGAGTTTTTTGTTTGTCAACGTTTTGTGTCGTTATTCATCTGTGTGCTTTAATGTAACCCCGTTACCACTTCTGAAATGTAACCAACTTTTTTATAGTATATATAGGGGACTACATGTGTAAGCCGATTTATTGTAATTGTCTTGTGAAATTCGTTGAATTTGAGCATAAACAGATATATGATATAGTGAATAGTCGTGTAACTAGCATGCATTTATATAAATGAAATGAGAAAGTGTGAGTTATGTATTTTATGATGAACAGTACATATATTATTCAACTTATTGCATTTTATGTGTGGCATTTATAATTCTAGCTTCACGATAAGAACATTATGTTGCATTCATATTACCAGTAATAATATTAAGCACAATATTTTACTCATAGTCTATATATCTAGTTTTTGATGATCGTCCTGTTGTAACATTTTCTTTCGTTTTTGTGACATTACAGTAAGAAATGAATTATTATCTCTGTATTCTTGATCTTGACTTTGAGAATAAGCTAATATAAAAATATAAGAATAAAAGTTGACTTTTGTTTCGTATCAGAATAACAATGATGGTATCAATCGACACATGATGCGGAGGCAACTTTCATCTTTTCAGTTCATAATAGATATTTTTATTGTAACCAAAAATAAAACTTTCTTGACTACTACTACATACATATATACATAAATCAACATAATAGAAAAACGCAACAAAGACAGAGATGGCAAAGAGGCGACCGTTTTGTAAAAAAATCATCTTCATAACCGTTATAGTTATTGATTATGTAATGTCTTTTTTATGCATGACTATAGACAGACTTTTTACAGGCAAGGCTTATCTAAATTTCAAAATAAATCATTTTGCATGTGATGATTTTCTCTCTCTGGACGGAAAGGAACAAAGAAAAACAAAAAGGTTTTCGATACAAATATTTTACGTTTAAATTATACAAGAGCTAGAAGTGTAGAATAAGAATAGCATTGACGAGTAGGT
Organism: Callyntrura guangdongensis; assembly: GCA_027744295.1. Classification (NCBI taxonomy): domain Eukaryota; kingdom Metazoa; phylum Arthropoda; class Collembola; order Entomobryomorpha; family Paronellidae; genus Callyntrura; species Callyntrura guangdongensis. Next base: position 11,059 of record JAHZNB010001523.1, read on the forward strand.
TGTGTCTCTCAAATCTACGGTGGTCACCCGACAACTTATCATCATGGCTATACTAATTGACTAGACGTTTTGTTGTCAGAGTAGACATTTTATTTCTTAAAAATAACGGTATTCTTTGTCTAGATGATATAATTGTCTCACTTTATCCATTTTCTCCGTTGACGAGGCCGTCGTATTCTAACTAGTCTTTGATAAGAACCTCGTCTTTCCGTCTTGTGAATCAACCCTGTATTTCTAGAGATATTCCTGCCATCCTCCGATGTAGAATTATTGCCGCTACTTCTTTGTTTTGTAGGCGGGAGGTTGCTTTCATTGGTGGAGGGTGATGACTGGGCATCTGTTCTGAAAATATTCTCGTTCCTTCTTAAACGTGACCGGAAATCCTCGACAATTGCTTGTTGCGATTCTTCGTCGTGGTGTGTTCTCCACTTCTGTAGATTATCATATACTAACGAGGGCACTATTGGCGACGCCTCTCTTTTCACTTCATCCGGCTTCAAGTTGACGCTCCTTCTTAACCTCTGTAGTCTTCGTAAAAACACAAACGGGAAGCCATTACTGTTGGTCATGCTGCCACTTTCAATTCGCTCATGTGTAGTTCCCTGTCGACCTGAGCTGCTGACATTTGTTGACAGTTTGCTATCGGTATCATCACACAGTCTTAAAGACGACACGCGGTCATTGAGAGCCATAAGGTGGGGCTCTCTTTGGATAATTCGCTCACACCGTCCCCTACAGTTTTGGTGCTCGCAGAGATAATAGCAACCACCCATGGGGTCCACTGAGGAGAAGAAGTCATTCAATTTCCCTACCAAGTTAATACATGTTGAGGGACCCACGTACAGTCGGGAACGTATCCCTAGTAGAAACGCCACAGATGTAAAATGTACAGTTCACGGCTTTGGGGCTATGTGACAAATCATTGACAATTTTTCAAATTTTGAAAATGACGCGGCATACCTACCTTTGAACCCCCCGTCTTCGAATAAAACAATGGATCTGTCAACAGCAGCAGGGGTCGACGAGACAGACAGAGGCGCGGCAGCAGACGTCGTGAACTTCATGAAAAGTAAAGCAACGAACAGAACTAGTTGAGCTATCTTATGAGGAACGATTTTGGAGAACGACGAGGGCGTTGATGACACTATGTTGATTCCAAATCTTGTTTGCTGTGGTAAACTGCTCATACTCTTGTAAAAAACGGTCCCTAACTAAACTAAATAATTTTTAGTCGTAGTGTAGAGAATACTAACAATTGATTATCCAGCAGTCGTGTCATTGAAGAGCTTGCTCGATGTGTGCGGGGTCACCAACAACCATTCTATTCTATAGTCTACGTGGTGTGGCCGATCTGTAGAACAAAAATATACCTCTAGAAAGTTGTTGGTCAGTAGAAGAACGGAGAGAACTATTTGTAATATTTTCGGGGTACAATAACGTAATAAATAATTTTCAAACGCTACTTCCGTAAGCTCGGGTTTATTTTAATTATCAAAGCTACCTTGAGGATGGTGTCACGCTGTAGTATTTTTTTTTACAAAATTCTCAAACCGAGTGATAGTAAATATAGTAGCTACACAAGGTAAACAAAATACTGTGTTGTGGAAATGACCAAGTTGTTTCTACAGTTATTTTCAGTGATGGCCGTGACGACGGTGGTGGGGAAAGCAGCTGCTTTCTCTAAAAGTGACAAGTGACAAAAAGGGGCCGATATGATTGTTGTAGTCTGTAGTGCACGTATGATTTTTGGGAGAGCGCGTGAGAGCGCATGCTTGGAAGGACGCTTGAAAATGAAGAAGCAAAAAAGATAACCAAACAGTAGAGATGATATATACAACAAATTTTAATGATATTTTTAATGGACATGGACAATGGATTCTATGGAGTTGGTGGAACTCCTGCAAAACGAATGCTTTTCTTCCGCTTTCCCATTTTCTCGTCGTCTCCTGACGCTTGACTGGCGTTTCTACTTGTTGTTCGATGGAGAGTTTTTGAATTGGTTGCTTTGGGGGCACTAGTACTGCTAGTCTTTTTCAACACGGATTTACCAATCACAACTGTATTCTTAGATGTTTTGTTGGAGCCCTCTTCTCCAGAAATGACAGTTGCTGCTGCAGCCTTACCAGGAGTCACATCAAACCACGACGTGTCTGTTTTCGAGGCTATGGGGGAAGCGGGTACTTCGTCCACACTAGGTTGCCTAGTTAGAAGCGGTCCTAATGAAATAGTGGGCGTTAATGGTAAGTTATTGAGTTTAATTGCCTGTGCCGACTGCCATTTTTTCGTTGTTGGAAGCCCTCTCTTGCTTGTTTTAGGCGAGGGGGAAGGATCAGAATGCCTCCTGGGCTCATTCGGTTCTCCTGAATTGTCTTTGGAATTTTGGCCAAGAGTGCTGTTTTCTCTGAATTTTTTATATGAGTTTTTGTTAGCCATAAGGACAGGTGTGTTTTGGAGGCCAGGACGGCTGGGTGTTCTTTTCAAGGATGAAGAGCTATTAGGGGAATCGATGGCTTGTTTCTCAGGTGGACCATTAGAGGAGTTAGAGGGACTACTCTTGGGAGTTTTAGCAGAATGGTCTGATTTTTGAGAAGTAGTACGGGTTTTACTTGATGGAGTTTTTGGTGGGAGCCGACTATCATGACGATTCAGTTTGGGTGATGAATTTATGACGTTTGCATCTGACCAAACGGGCACCAAGGTGGTACTACCTTCCGAAGGAACGGGAGATATTAAGCCTTTTCTTTGTGGTGTCTCTTCTAAATTTTTACGAGAGGGGCGCTTCTCTAAGGGTTTTCCTGTTTGTATAACCCCTGTGGATCCCTTTGCAACTGTAGAGTTTGAACTGGAAGGTCGGGGTAGTGGAAGAGGAGGTTTATTATATATAAACGATCTTTTTGTGGGACTAGAAGGAGTTGGTCCATAATCTAAATTCTTAGGAGGAAGGTCGCTTCCCATGTTTGGAGTCTCTAATCTTGTTTTTCTGGAACTCGAAGGAGTTGATCCATAATTCAGATGCTCAGATGGACGGTCGGTACCCATGTTTTGTGTTCCTAATTTTGTTTTTGAATCATCGTCTTGGATAGGTTCGTTTTCAGAAAGCCATTGAGGGACTCCTACATTTAAGGCATCCTTGCTAGGTCGATATCTTTTTTGAATATTTAGCACCTTATTACCACTATCTCCAGGTACCGCAGTCCCTCGACCAGTACCACCAGGACCTGTGCTGTCTATACTATCAGAACCACCTTCATTTCCCCCGCTACCACCAGAAACGCCCTGTTTTCCACTATACAAAAATGGATCACTAATTTCATATATTTCATTGTTACCAGGTTTGCCATTAACAACTCCACCACGCGCTACTGGCTCATCAGTTCCATTTTTATTGGATGTTTCTCCTCCTATTTCACTAAAAGGGTCTGTACTGTATGGAGAGGAGGAACCCAAGTCTACGGTTTGGACCTGTTTTGTCTCATTACCAAATTCTCTAGGAAAATAAATCCCATCTCGCCCAATCGGCATAAACTTGGGATCATGTACGCCACCCCCAAAATTCCCCCATGTGGGTGGTGTAGCTTGCACCCCTTTCGTAGTTCTTCCTCCATGTCGCCCCTCAATCCCATTGTCCCTCAAACGATCGGTCATTGATGGGGACGTGTACAAATCACAACATGCGGGATTAACACTATCACTATACCCATAACGTGTGTCGTCGTTGTTATTATTAACATTCCCTTTTTCACCAAGTGTCAATACGGTGGAATCTCCAACAAATCTTTTCCCCGTGTGAAAATCCCACTCAGGCATAACGGTATTAGTCCGTCCCGTTACTGATGATGGACAGACGTTTCTATCGCTGTGAGACAAATTGAAAGAATTGTGGGGGGCTCTCCAGTCTAGTCGATTGCAAAACTGACACAAATTCCTTGTCCCAGGGAAGTCGCGATTGGGATATCTAATACTGTGTGTGTAATTAATATGTGAGATGTATCCTCCACAAGTAGCACAGTTATTACTCCCACTTGATAAGGCCAAGCTATTGACGCCATATTTACCCCCTAAAGTTGTTAAAGAATGAAAGGGAGTTCCACCGCGTATTGTTCCAAGCTCTTCGATTGCTCTAGATAAAATTTGCTCTCCTTGGTGGCCTCCACCACCACAAGGACGATGCAGGGATCCGCTTATAGGTGTCGCCAACATTGAATTGGTGGAGCTTTGGAACCTCGCCCGTTTATACAGTACGCGATCATAATCCACCGGGGTGGTTGGTCTCAGGGGAAGCGTTGGGGGTGAAGGACCAGGTTTTCCAGGAGGTGTGCTAAGTAGATGTTAATTTACACGCTTTATGTAAACTAATGAAATTCTCAAATTATGAAACGCTTTGTAATTAATAAACACGCTGGCAATGTTCATTTTACCCCACGAAATAAACGCCAAACTGTCCATTTCCCATTGTTCTTCACTGACAATTTAATCAAGTTTCATAATGTACAAAAACATATGATTTTTACGGTAGAACTAAGAATTTTGCCGGTGTACGGAACAAAGATAAATGGTGATGGGCGATGATTGAAATTGCAGAGATCAATAAAATGAAGCACGTGATAATTTCGCATTATGGAAACAACCTTACCAAACTTGAAGAATGCCGAATGGACAATAATAATGAAGTTGCTAAGCATAATGCTTAAAAAATATACACCACGACATCCTTAGCGTCTATGCAAAGAGGCTTTATACTATTTGCTATCACATCGAGCCAACGGTCAAAACTCGAGCACAAATGTATCAGTTTTAACAAGAATTTTGCCGGATTTATTTTCCCAATAGAAAAAGCGTCCCTTCCAACATGCTTTTTTTGTGCAATTAAAATACTGTGTTCTCAATTTGTACTTTATCCATTGGTATATGACGTCTCAATTTTGGTGTTACATTTTCACAATGTTTTTCATTCTTAAGGTTTGCTGCTTGTCTGAAACTGCTTACTGGTGGCTGGTACAATCACTGGTCGGATTGTGTCCATTGTTCATCCCACGACTCGACTCCTCGTGTTCATGTCCACCGGAATTGTTGTTATTGTCACTCTGTCCACAAGTGATGGAGTGCTGATTTAGGTGCAACTTACCTCCATAGTAAATGGAAAAAGATTTTTGGTTGGAGGTAGCAGTGTTATCGTTATCAAGCTCAGTCTCCAAATTTTTCATCTCCTGGCTGCTGCTACAACAAAGGAAGGACGGGAACTGCGAAAGGAGAAATATTACAATGGGTAAAATGTTGGGTATTGATTAACACGAAAGTAGCGAGGAGATTGAGAAACGAGTGACGGTAAGGAAGAAGACGGTCGTACAGGAAAGGGGGCCGTGCTTTTCGGGAACCTACTACACGACAAAGCTGATGTGGTGACCCTATTATTTCTGTCAGTATGACTTTGTTCTGTTTCTTTGGGTTCGTCCATAATGAGGTAAATGTTTTTGGGTGTGATGGTCTCCTTCAGGTCTTTTACTTGAGGTAGAGAACCTTCAGCAGTTCGACTGCCAAATAAAACAGTAAAATAACTTAGATATACGTATAACGGAGAAAGTATGTGACTAGTGGAAAAAGGATTTCATTCCATTACCGGCGTACGACAATGTTCAAGTCAATATGATTTTTTGAATCCAGTGACTCCCTGTTCTTAGGGATGAGCATGGTCACGTTGGTAAACCCCATCATCCCCTCCATTTCAACTGTTGACATTGGAGACTCTGTAGGCTGTTCACGCTTAGAAATTTTAAGGGTTTCTAGATACGCCTCTTCGTCGGCTTCCTCCAAACGTTGTAACTCCTGCATGTCTTTCTCCGTTGAGGGTGTCGTCATTGCCGTGGCCTTCGAAAGTCGATAACGATCAATATTTTCGTCATCATCATCATCTTCTGGCATATTGTAGCATACCGCAATTTCCCCAAACTTGGCTGACGGAATTCTAAACCGCTGTTGAGAATTACTCTTTTTTCTTACGGAATATCTCGAGTGTCCTTTGTCACTGTTGCCATTGCCATCCTCCCCCTCGGATTCCAGCATTTCCCCTTGAAAAATTTCTTTGGGGGTTTTGAGACTTTTGCGGGTCGGGTTACTGCAGCAGCTCTCCTCGCTGAAGCTACTTCTTTCCATGTCCTCTTGAGAATGATAGCATGGGGCATGAAGAATTCTAACAGACTTGGCCGAGTTGGTGCGAACTCTCTTAAAACAGGTTTGGGTTCCACTAGATTCCATGAAACAGATAGCCTTGTCAGTTCCACTGCAAACCGCCGTAAGGGTAGTTCCACTGCCTCCATCGGGATTTTTAAGAATACCCTTTTGTGCCCGTTTGAGTTTAAGACATCCTTTCTGCTTCGTTTGTGTGCCCTGAGATACCGACGTTCCTGTGAACATCTGTGATGACTGACCCAGCTTCCTGACGACGCTTTCATTAATACTAGGGTCGATACGACCGTCCAAACTGGAAGTTTGGGGTAGATTCCGCTTTACCAGTACCTGAATACTTTCTTCCGTGTTAGTTGGATTTGGCGGCACTGGATAACGTTCACGGTCAGAGTGACTGGAGACCGCGGATGACGCCTTTTGCTTCTTATTTCGCATTCCTTCACTTGGACCAGTTGCATTACATATGTCACAAATAGATGACTTTGAAGGGGCTCGGGTTGAAGTTCTTGTGCTTCTTCCTGACACTTCCCGTTTGTTACCAAATTGAGTTTTTTCCGTGTTTTTGGCGGTGCTTGGCCTTGATGATGACTCTAATTGGAACGCCTTTTTGCCAGACGTTTGTCCTGACTGGGGGCGATCTACGAAGTGAGTATGACGTACCTCGGTCAGAAACTTTGGAGTAGCTAACCTTTCCAGAGTTTGGTGGCGTATGCCGGGAGATGTAGAATGTGGAGAATCGTAATAAACAGACGTTTTCCCTGATTTTTTAGCTTGATTAGTCACTGCAGATGTTTTTCGGCACAATGTCTTTTTCTGTCCCGATGATTTACCCTGCTGTGCAGGGGTGGACGGTCGAGAGGAACCCTGCTGTGGAAGTACAAACCACTGCTGAGGAGAAGACCACGGACGTATATTATTACTAGCTGGGATTTGAGTCTTGAAATTTCGTATTTCTTGAGCTCGACACGTACTGGTCCACGGTTTTCGACGAGGTTTTAAATGTTGAGGGGTAGAGGGTGAAGATGAAGTTAACCCTGAAGACAGAGTTTGCTCTTCCCCAGAGTAATACTGATATTGGCTGGAGGACGTGCTAGGACGTTTACTGCTGATAGCTGACTGCAGTTTCTTGGGTCTCCACGAGGAATAAGTTGTGGGGTTACAAAAGTATCTATCTCTTTCTTGATGAATGTTCTTGATGCGCACCAAAGCAGACATGAGTCGACCTACTACTTTATCTGTGGTTCCTGAAGACAACTCGCTGGTGGTTGTGGGGCTACACAATTTAGCGGCTGGTTGTTGTCTCCTTTTATTGAAGCTTGTGGCAGTTTGAGACTGTTTTTCCCTACTACTGGGGGATGAACTGTTGGTAGAGTCGCCACCATCTCCCGAGTCCAACATTGTTTTACCAGTCGATAGTGCAAGACCTTGATGCTTTTTACTGGGTTGTTGTACAGATCTTGAATCCGTTGCCGACTTGGGTCTTACTTTCACTGGCGTCTCGTTTACTTGAGTCGAAGCCCCTTTAGTGGTCGGCGGCACAACCGGATGATTGGTCATGATCACCACTGCCTTCTTTACCACTTGCTCTTTCTTTGCCAAGGCAGTTGACGGAGGAGAGGCAGTAATCATTTCAGAATCGAAAATGGAATATTGCGTTCCAGTTGTTGCGACGACTGTTCCATCATACGCTGTCTTCAAAACACTGGTAGGCATCAACCGAGTCAGCCGATCCTTCCGCTTATACAACTTTTTTCGAATCAAAGTCCTACTGGATGTTACCTCATGGGCTGGGAAACATTTGGATCTTATTCCGTCCTCGGTAGGGGTGTCATCCCGCTCATCATCGGTCTCACTGCCGGTCCCAATAACACCTCCTCGGGCTGAACAGTGTTCTTTGGATCTACTTCTTCCGGGTACTAAGGTGGTAGTTGTCTTTTGATTCCGGTTTATATCAACAAAATTATCACTAGGACTCCTGTGGATGTCCAAATTTTGAGTTTGAGATCCTTCTGGGGACAAAGAGCGATAATATATTTTT
>JAHZNB010001524.1:0-26363 GCA_027744295.1 Callyntrura guangdongensis
TATTATTAAAATTCTACCCATTCTATCATACATTGCCCCCCACATGGCAAGCAGGAACCCCAGTGTCCTATGACAATACATGAAGACATGCATTCATCTTTATGTACATACAAGCCTTTCTTCTGACATATCATATAAATATGGATCCTTTTCTCTCAGTCACTTTGAAAAGACATTCTTGAAAACTCTCAGCGTTGACATTAAGAGCCGGATTGTGGAGCACATTCCCGTCAAGTCACTCTCCTTCAATGGCATGAATGGGTAGACTGAAAATGGATATGCCGTCGTCTCAACACCACCGCCGTAAAATTATAATGTGCATTACTACCAAACCCTGCTAAAAGCTGTCTACTCATCTCTCCCTTTTCACCCAGCAGACCATCACCGTCATCATGATCATCGTCGTCATCGTCATTACCCCGGCATATTGACGACGACGATGATAATGATTCCAGAAAAGGCTTGCTGGGCAGGGCGTATTATAATATAATGATGCCATTCTCCCGACAACCACACAACCCCATCCACTAAGACTTGCATCATCAAAGTTGCATCAATATTAAAGAAAGTTGCTGGTAAGTCTCTCTTGAAAAAGTCTCTAAAATAGGTTTTCAAAGAAAACCAAAAACTACTCTATACCATTATGCTAACTCGTTTTTCTCTAAAACACATCACGACACACAACAAAGCTAGAAAACGACCCAACCATTAACTACTTTCCATTTTCTTCATCTCTCCGTTATGGACAGTATGACTGACTTTAGTCCGTTCTGCTCTGATGCATCACTATCTCCTCTTTTTATGTACTTTTTTCTCACCTTTGCTCTGCCTCTCTCTCTGGTTTATACATAAAACCCACCCATGACGATGATAACGATGAACAAGAAAAACCTTCAAAAGATCCTTCTCTGTCCTACCATCCACTCTCTGTTACTGTCATCGTCGTTGTCGGTATGTGACACCCATTAACAAACTCATTTACTTTTTCTTCGTCTTATTTGAGCCACCTGCATCTCCATTCCTTCATTTTTTCCACATCATCATACGCGCACACATTCTCTCTTTTCATTCTTTCTGCTCGTTAACAAACGAAAACTTTTCACTTTTCAAAAATGAGATGGAATCTTTCTGCTTCACGATCCCATTCAAGAGCTCACTCTTATTCGCATATTCACCTTCCCTCTTTCTCAGTTTTTGTACAACTACTACGATGAAATTGGGCAAAATGGTTTAATCCAACCATAAATTGACATCGTCTCGTGAATAGATCCTAAGAAAAAAAGTTTTCTGTCAAACCGACTCTCTTGGCCGCCACTTCTAGATGGTGCGGTATATACGGAAATGTTGGCACCGTACAAAAGCCGCCACTATTCAACAAAACGCTCAAAATACAAAACATTATATTGGATTGGCATGCAAATAAATTATGTTAAAACCCTGTGCTCCTATCATTTGTCACTTTATTTAAATCAAACTCGAGCCTTCAACATTGCCGCCGCAAGCAAAAACAAAATATCTACTGAGATTTTCTCAAGAAACACATGACATAACCATGCATAGAGCAGCAGAATGTGCAGTCGAGTTAAACATCTGAATTTTTTTTTCGATTTTTGAATGAATATGTTTACTCCTGCCAAAAATATACTTTTTTCTTTTCTTCTTTTCCTTTTTGTTCAGTCAACGTCATCAGTGTCGCTCTAAAAGCCTTTTTCTCTTTTTTCTGCTTTTCACTAGCTTTTTCTGCTTTGCGAGCTCTTTCTCTCTCCCTCTTTGCCTTCCTTGTCAACTTACCACTTTGTCGTCATCACATACATACCTATGCAAACACTGAAACTAAAATCCTACTTTTCATTCGAATTATCATTATCATCCACCCCATCATCGTCGCTGTTTTTCGGTTGAACAAAGAGTGAATATTTCATTTCAAGTGTTTCCAGCCGTGTTTTATTTCAATTTCGTTGATGACAACAACAACGACGGAAAGGAACGCTAGCGTTGCAGCTCTTTCGTTCTCCCATGAAAAGAGATGAGGACAGGAATGGAAACTCTATCTTTATTTTGTATACATTTTATCACCAAAGAAATATGTGCCCCACAAAAAACTAAAGATATGTCGAATAGTGCAACGGTAGGTATACTACTACTACACAATAACAAATAATTCGGTAAGACCATACATCAAAAGAGCCCATTTCGCATTTTTGGCTCTTCACTTTCGCTCTCCTGCTGATACTCCACATTTTCCTCATTTAACACAGCAGCAATCTTGCTTAGACGTCGTCATTTCCCCTCTTTCAGCTTCCTCATCAAGAGCCCTACTCTTTTCATTCTCTTCAAAAACTGGTTGTCTTTTCTCTCGGCGCAGCATAAACCGTGCTAGTCAATAAATAGTAACACTTGTAGCATTGCTATTTCCCACAAGAAACCTTAACAATCGCGCTCCTTCTCTACACTGCCACATAAACACGAACATAATTTTTGTCATTCTTCACTCTTCAAACCTATCATATTCCACCCGTCAAAAGAATACTGATAGCCAGTCTATTTGCGCGCTCCCCACGAATTTCCCCTTATCCCCCTCTCGTTAAAATGATGGAACAAAACTTCACAAGAGTAAGACAGCTTTGAAGACAGCGAGCACAGGACAACCAGCATATTTTTTTGTTTCTCGTTTTCCTAATAACAGCTTAACTGACAACAAGACAAAAGTATTAAAGTCAAAATTTGAGCCTTCGTGTCATTCGCTTTTCCCATCAACATCATCGCCATTATCATCTCTTCAAACATACATACATATACGCATCAGAAGCATTAACAACACAACATCAAAGTCATTTTGGTCCCCATCACCTTCTCGCATCTCTTACGAAAAGAAAACACACATGACACACCAACAGGAAATGCGCACTACACTTGGCTAAAATAGTTCGACTACTTGTCCTCATGCTTTTTTTGTATATCCTATCTAGTAAGTACAATCATTATCATTATTTCTACTACTACTACTACTACTAACCGTATTACCACTTCTGAGATCTTCTGACTTAATAAAACGGAGAAAACAAATTGTAAATTTCCTCTTTTCATTCCCCACGTACTTCATTTCATGTTACGCAGAGAAATACAAAACTTTCCTTCCTGGTCTCTCACTTTTTCTCTCTGTCATCATATTTTCTTCCTAAATTTTATTCTACGCATCATTCCCTTTTCTCATCATCATCCTCCTCCTCCACCATCCATGCCATCAACCAACCGCGAAGTCAAAGGAAACCTTAGCACACACGCACACACACAGGTACATTTATAATGCCGGGAAAAAATAAACTATAAACTTTCTTTTTCCTTTCATCCTTCTTTTGAACTGGATTGTATGTAATCGTTCTGAATGTGTCTAGGAATATAATATCCTATGTCATATCCTTTCTTCCTACAGCTACGATATAATTTAGGACGTCTTTCTCTTCTCTCCTCTCTTGGGTAGGTAAATAGATATACATATTATATTAAATTGGAACGAGACGATGGGTGATCGAGAGAACGAAACGAGAACCGACAAGGACGACGGTAGTGGAGAAAGGGAAGAGATGACAAAATGAAATTGNAAGGACGACGGTAGTGGAGAAAGGGAAGAGATGACAAAATGAAATTGTACGACGAAACACTTTACTTTGTTTGAGCAATCAGTTAGAGAGAATATTATTATAAACACACTACCAGACAGCCTCTCTCTCTCTCTCTCTCTCTCTCTCTCTCTCTCTTTATGTCTCCTCCCTCTTGAACGAAAGAGCGTGAATAGGGAATGAATGCTGCCATCTTCCTCTATCACGTCACAAAAGCATAAAATTTTAGGAAAACGTTGAGTTCAGTATTCTAGGTATTGTGTCTGTCAGTATTTACGTACCGAGACACAAACTCTCCAGTTTTCTCAAAGTAAAGTCGAAATTCAAAAAGACAACAAGTTACTACAGCTAAGTTTTGTTGGGCTCAGCAAAAATATAAACTTTCTCTTAAATCGTATATGTGCACACCCACGTAAAATAACATTTATTTCTACCTACCTAAAAGCCTCTACCGACCCACCACTGTCTTCCTACGGTGGCTTCTGCGGTTGAAGGATGGTGGGGGAGCAAAGATAACAAAAGACGCGCATAAGAGCCATCATTTCTATTCACTAGCTAAAAGTCACTATCATTATGTATTTTCATTGGTGTCACAACAACGAGGACGACGATTCTGATTGCGTCTTTTTTGCTGCTTCTTGGCATTCTTCGTTTTTCTCCTTATGCTAAGTATTAAGCCTTTCTTTATTATTACTAGCGTTTGTCCCACAAACAAGCCAAGCCGAGACAAAGAGAATAAGTCAACAATAACTACCAAGAGAGAAAACGAGAGAAGTTATTTGTAGTTGCGGCAGATAATCAAAAAAGAAAACACAATTTTCGTGACAGCAGGAACAATACCTTCCATTTTACATGCACACACTTCACACACGAGAAAAAATTGTTTCCCCACTTTTCACTCCTTTCAGGACTTTATAGTCTCCACAAAATACATAAACACCCTGAGAGATAGAGAGGGAGAGAGAGAGAAAAAAAAGCAAGAAGAATTTTATCATTCACGACATCGTCCGTCTTTCAACGTTGGGATTACTTAGTCAGTCACTGTTTGGTAGAGTTTTCCCTACATCAACCAAGTAGCAGCAGCACTGCCACGAAAAGCCAGTTAACAAAAATAAATAATACAACGACGAGGGCGACTACGCAAAAAGGAAAGACACACCCGTTATATAGCTGCCAATCTTACATGTGCAATAAGTAAAATGGGCAAAAACTAATTACGTCCTCGAGAAAACTCCATTTCTCCCTCAGTCTTTCTTCTCCTGCTGCTTTTCTCTCCAGGATGACGTTTATACCCGACGACATCAACAACACGGAACAGTCGTAAAAATGAAATCTGAGACTTGACAAAAAAACTTGACGAAGGAAAAAGGAATTGATGAAAACAAGAAGCTTTCTCGTTTGTCATGTATGCAACCATACAAAAGTCTCTTTTAATTCTGTTCGTTTCAGTTCTCTCTCTCTCTTGCTGTCACACTCCAAGAATTCCCCAAAATAAGCAAAAGCGCACACTTTGCTTGGATGGCAACGGCAGTCTGCTGAAAAATTTCTAACTCATATTTATGTATGTCCGCGTGTGTATGTGATTCCGCATTAAGCAACACAAGCCTCCCGACAGCAACGGCAGTCTGCTGAAAAATTTCTAACTCATATTTATGTATGTCCGCGTGTGTATGTGATTCCGCATTAAGCAACACAAGCCTCCCGAGTCTGCATTTATTTTCACCCTACTTATTATTTTCTCTTCAGTTTCTCTCTTTCTCGCCTTGAATAACCAAGTGGCTGTACAGTCGTCATCATCATCAGCGTCGTGCTAAGATGATAATCAAGAAAGGGCGTTAGGCCAGAATCTGTGTAGTAGTGCATACTCCACTTCTCCTCTCGTGTTTGCCTCTCTGCTGCCTTCACACAAAGAAAACTTGAGACTTTTATTGAGAAACTCGCTGAGAGATGAAGAGGAATGAGCCAGAGAGAAAGAGAGTGAGAACGAGAAGCCCAAAAAACCAAAGCAAGCAGTGAGAAAAGAAGGAAACCTAAAGAAAAATCTATATTCATCTCGTGTTCTTTTCTCCCGTCTAGCCCAGTACCTTTTTACATCAATGATGATGATGATGACGGCAACTGCCTTTCTCGCATTTTATTACAACCACTAGCATCATCACTACAACATTTTCTTTTTTTCTTTACGACCACTCGGCTACCACGACTGCCATCACAATATCATCATCATTCTTTCTTCTTCTCATCGTCATCTTTTCTTTGACTATCATGTCGTTTTCATATTATTCCCGCGCAATCTTCTATTGTAAAGCAGACATTTCTTTTTGCATACTCAAAACATGCCTACACTCTAGTGTTTCTGTCGTGGGCCTTGTTTGTTTTTCTTATGCATTTAAACATCAGCCTGGGCGTAATCGTCGTCTCATCATCCTCATCATGAGCATTCCCATTTGTTGTTCAAATTTTCTTTTGGAATGACGAAAGGATGGTAAAGTTGATAACAGCGGCGTGCCAGGTTATTTTGTACGTTTAAGAGGTAACTAACCAGCATTACTTTTATGAATTTCATTTTTCACCCTAGCTTTTTCTCCATCATCATCACCATCTTCCTGTTAACTAAATTTCCTCTTAGTTGCTATTATTATTACTTCCCCGAAAGAACATCCTGTACACTGTACACACATGTTGAACCCTGTTATACCATTATCCAATTTTCCTCTCTTGTGTGTATAAAAATCGCACTTGGAATAATCCTTAGAAACTTTTCTCTTCTTCTCATATCCCAAAACAAACTCAACGAGCTGCAATGAAACGAACAACGGCCAAGCACAAGCCATTATCCTCTCCAACACTTTCCCCATCTTTCTTCACCATCATTCAAGACAGTTACAGTGTCTAAAAACAGCAACGGACAAAGAGAAAGAGTATTGTATTATCTAAGCGCACAACTGTTTAAACAAGTAGAGCGGAAAATCGTTAAAAACGTTTAACTTTCTCGGAGATCTTAAAGACAAAAAAGGAAAGTGCGCCAGAAAATGAGGATAATATCCGCGTCATCAACATAAAGTACAGCCCGTCATTATCATCAAACACACAAAAAAAGCAACCCAATACATACTAAACAGCAAAACACACACTCACCCTCTCATTTGCATACATTCCTTGATTAACTGACATTTCCCCGTTTTTACCGTACTTTTCCTAAGAAAAGGTAAAACAACAACGACTTCAAAAAGTCATAATAATTTACCGGTAGTATCGTTACCCCGGGAAAAAGTCACCGGCATTGTTTAAGTATACACGTGTGAGTCTGCCGTTGAATCACCGACACCATCATCAAAAGAGTTTATTATAATGAGAGAAACTATCGCTAACGACACTGCTTATATGTGTCTGTTTTAATGCGATTATTTTATTGAGTAGCACAGCACATACAAAAGGGAAAATAAATACCCAAATACACTACCCTTTTGGCGCCAAAAAGGAAATGTTTACCAAGTATGCTATTATATACATGCATGCATATAAACATTCTTCTTCTTCATTAATTGTCGCCATAGAGGGAGAGAGAGAGAGAAAAAAAAAATTCATTGTCCTTTTCCGTCGTCATTGTCCTAGAAACGTTGCTCTTATAATTCTTACAACTATACAGTATTATTCGTAGCTCACGTTTTTTTTCTTTTTTAAACGAGCTGTCTTAATATCTTGTATCATATTTTTTTTAGTGAATCTGAAAGCCTTTGACTTGACTTGATACAACAGTCTACGGATAGTAAATGAAACAAGCTTTTTGTAAGAACGGCGGGAAGGTCTAAAAAGACGCACACTTTTTTATGACTACTTTATACCCAAAAAATACACTCGTATATCCCCACTATAATATTTTATGGGGGTTGGGTAAACGTACATTTTTAATTATTCATATAACCCTCTGCACTCTCCCTCTTTAGATACAGGGGAGGAGATTAGGCAAAAAATCTAACGGGGAGACCGACAGAAAGAAAAAGTACTCAGCTGCCTGCTTAAAATAAATCCTTGCAAACTTTTGCCATTATTTCGGCATGACTGAAAGATAAATAGGGAGACATATATATTTCCCCTACTGCTGCTACTACTGCTGTTATTATTATTACTTCACAAGTGAAGAAAAGAACACCGCAGATATAATCAACGGAAAAGAAACGACCAGGATTTCTTTTTCTATTTTACATCCATAGCAAAGTTGGTCTGACTTCCATTTTCACAATCAGTGATGGTAACTACGTCGACGACGATGGTGCGATATCTGCAAAGTTGGTGTACGAGAATTTTTTGGAAGTTACAATAAACCATAAAAGTAAAATATCGACATTTCCACTCCCCCATCCCTACCAAAAAAGCCAACGGCTTTTAGTACATCCACTGCAGAGATGGGTAGATACACATACCATCAGCGGAAAAATATTCATTAATTCCACGTCTATTATGACTACTACTACTACAACCCGCTCCAATGTTTACCTTGGTTTAATGACAAAACTCTTCATGTGAATGTGAACAGTGCACGCTTCCCTGAAATGATTTTTGTTAGCTTTTTACACTCCCCCAATAACGATAACAACGTCGGGAAAAAATCTATAAAGGATGGTGCACGGTGCACCTCCCCGACTCGACTGCCCACGTCTGTGGGGAAATCCGTTTCGACGCAAAAAGCCCATCGGATTAATTCATTACCGTACATTAAAACCTCTCTCTCTCTCTCTCTCTCAATGTACAAAAGAGACTGTTTCCCAAAGATCCATTTAGTGCAGCAGCTCACATTACAGCACGTCTCCCACCACAACACACAATTTTTTCCTCTTGTCTCCATTTTACATTAACTCGTGTTGCACAACAAAGTACTATTAGAGCTTTTGCCTTTGGAGAGAGTGGGGCTAGTGGTCTTTCAGCCTTTTGCGTTTTTATAGGCTTTATCCCTGACTATGGCATTGCTACAAAAAACCTGCTGCTGCAGTGCGAAGTGTAATAGTACTACTATAATACCCACACTTCACGTTACGTAATAACCTCATTTAGTAATACGGTAACAAAGGTAAGAGCAACAACTGCACTAAAGGTTCAATATTGTAATCTGAGAGAAAGCAGGTCTGATACCAAGGAAATCCAACCCCGTAAATCGTACCAAATGAAAGTAATTTTCTTTCAGGAGCTACACCTCTCATGTAAAATGGAATCTCTCTCTCTCTCTCGACACTTTCCCATTTTTTTCTCATCTATCTCTCTGATACGCCGACTGGTATTACCGTCATCAACATTACCATCAGGAGAAAAACTCTTAGTACACATATCTCCATACCCCTCCTATTTTCTCTTTGCTCCTTTCATCTTCCAATTTAGCTGAACACTTTCCCTACACGCCCGCAGGAGAACCGGGACGAAGCAACCATTATACGACTTATTTTCCTACACAATTTCAGTTATCGTATTGCAGTGTACATCTTACAAGAGAAATGGCAGGTTTGGAAAAATTCGAAACAAAATCGGTATGCAGAGAAAGAAAATCAAAACTGATTTTTTTTTCTGTTTAGGTTTATTCGTATACCATATTGCTTTTTTTAGACTTGATTGCGCAATACATAAAATAAAATAACAAACAAACGATCAATATACATTTAGTGACAGCATATACTACACAGAGGGAGAGAGAGAGAGAGGCAGCATGAGTATAAAAAGGAGAAGTTACTCCGATGGGATTTAATTCAAAGCCTCAATTTAAACAGAAGTGGAGAAGAGGAAGTAAATAGATAACTGATGGGATTCCGGACGTCACAAAGAACATGAACAAGAAGAGAAAAAGAAAGCGTGAGGAAAATCACGACAGTAAAAGTAAACAATTCTGCCATAAACCATAATAATAAAAAAGAGTCCGATGGAAAGAGAAAATCTTCCAGGCAAAAGCCCATTTACTTTCCTGTTGGTCTTCACGACAAAGAGTCGCTTTCAAGCCACGTACCAACAACGTCAGACCGTTATTCTTTACAAAACTTTTTTTCCTTTCTTCACTACTCCACCACCACCACGAGCACGATCAGGTATGCCAGTAAAAGTAAACTAACATTTTCTTTTAGGTGGAACTGTACTACATGGACTCATTTTTTCCCTTTTAAAATATTAACAAAACTACGAGCACGATCAGGTATGCCAGTAAAAGTAAACTAACATTTTCTTTTAGGTGGAACTGTACTACATGGACTCATTTTTTCCCTTTTAAAATATTAACAAAAAATGTTGGAGAAGAGAAAAACATCCAGAGAGAAATAGGCAATCAGATTTTTTCTCTCATTTACGTTCCAATTTCAGTTTAAAACTTCAATCCTACCACCGCCACGAAACAAACAACAACGAAAACGAACTTCTCTTTTTTATAAGGACCACCAACACAGCCTCCTTTCATGCATAAAAGAATAGATTCGCGTAATTTGATGAGGAGGAAAAAGAGGACGACGCTGTGCGGTAATAAAAATATATTCCTCCAAATTACACACCGCCGCCCATATTACCAAAAGCATAGTATGCTCTCTTTAGAGAGAAAAAACAATTCTTCTCATAACGAGGACAAAATGAGTTGCTCTTAAAATGAAATACAAAAATGTGCCCTTAGGAAGGAAAGCGGCTTTTTCATTGTCGTATACGCTCCAAAAATAAACCTTTGCCATGGTAACCACCAACTACTATGCTACTGATATACTTGCTTACACAATGCTACCAACTTTATTATTACATAAATCCCTTTTGTATTTTTGCTTTCCCGTCCTTTAAAGCTTTTACGTGTCACTAGCTTAACATGTCTGTTAGATGATGACTCCTGTCAAAATTTTCTAGAAAGCAGGATGTATGTAGTCCAAGCCGTTTTCTTACCAATATCCTCTGGCCAAACAGGCACACACGCCGGATGGCAGCAACCACAGCCCGAAAAAAATTGGGATTGCACAAGGCTTCATCCACATCCGTTATTCTCTTTGCTCCAACGTGGCATTCCTTCACGTGGACGGAAACAAAAACGAAGGAAAAAGAAATACCCGGGGAAAAGAAACGACGGGGTCCAACAGACGGAGGGGACAACAACCGTAGAAAAATGCTCTAAATAAACGTACAATAAAATGTACACAATCTCTTCTCTCTCATGTTGGCCACTACTGTGTTTCCTCGTGTAGTTATTTTCCTTGGAGGAAAACGAGCGCCCGAGAAAGAAGATAATAGTTGTAGAGTTTCTCGTTTCTGACAAAAAAGCATAGAAGCATCATCATCATCGCATCGCCCAACTCCTGACAACAATCACTACAGCTATTACTGTTATTTGCTTACATTCCTACAACCCACGACCATCACCGTCGCCGCTATTACCGTACCACTTGAACAATACGAGGACAGGAGATCATCATCGCCATCATCGTCATCCGTAAAACAGATCAATATAATGTATCCCGTACAGTCTATACACTAGTAGGATTTACAGTAGTTTTTTTCTCGATTGTGCACTTGTGCGTCTCTTGTCTCCTTTTCTTTTGAAAAATACACAAAAAAGTAGATGTACGAAACTTTGTTGTATTTGTAGGGATGGTGAGCCAGCGAGATGAATGGGTAGATAGATAGTGCACAGTTCAAGGAGAAACGCTGAACAACCGTACATCTTGACAAAAGTCTATAACAAAAAATGTTGGAGATCTTCCCGGGAAGAATAAGCAAGTAGATGAGTATACAGATGGAGGAGAAAGGGGGGAAAGAGACCCAAAAGTTGGAATGACATTCGATTATCTAGCCATTTCTTTTTCCTCTCTGACTCCTTGACTTTTTTCTGTCTCTCTTGCTCGTTTTTACGGTTATGTCTCTGTATGCTGGCAACGTATGTAGGTACCTACATCTCTAAACAAATGCCTCGTATAAAATCGAGGAAAATCCGCTTTTCTCCTCCCTTTTGCATTTCAAACATCTTTTTCCCTTTTCTTACTAGACAACCAACCAGGCTTAAAAGTTGCTACGCAGATTTAAACGGGCCGCAGTAAATGCACTTACTACACGTGTCTAGGTACGCATAGCCCAGTAGAAAGCAAAATCCAAAATCGAACAAAATGTGTTTCGGAAGAGAAACCAACACGACCAAAAAGCCGTAAAGAGTGAACACCATCACATCACCAGCCAACAACGACAAGACGACCATCAAGTCAAGTCAACATGCAACTTCCCCCAAATCCTCACACATACACGACAACGACATTACCAAATAAAAAGCCTTATTTTCGTTCCTCTTCCGTTTTTCTTGGGCTCCTCCAAGAAAACGAAAGAAAATTCCCTGGGCTTCCAAACTATTAAAAAAGAAGTACGACAACAAGGACGACATAACATCCACGAAAAAACCCGGCATGCATGTAATTTTCTCCTGAATATACCAACAAGAGGGAAAAAGGATTTTTATAGAAAAAATGTGTCCCTCAGCAAATACTTAAGTTGTGTGTGCGCGCCTCTCCCACCTTTCCCCGTACACATCCTTGAGTTGTGTGAGGGACAACCTAGCATATTATCCTAAGGAGACGATTCGCCTGGTTTTTATATACATAAACCCAAGTGCCCAACATGAATCTCTGTTTCTGCAGATTCCAACACCATGTCACTCTCTCCTATTTTCTCGACGCCGTAAAATGTCTACCTGTTTCTCCGATTCTCCTTTTTACCGTTGCATCTCTCAAGAAAAAATCCTTTACACTGTCATCGTCGTCACTTATTTTACGTCTTTCTTTCCAGAATATAAATAGCATCACGAGTCAAAAGAATATACATAATCACATAAAAACCCTCAGCTACTTTTTTATGCACGCAACAATAACCCATAATACATTTAACTTGATGCTTTCGCTGTATTGAATTTACCTTCCATTCTCAAGGAAAACAATGTCCCCACACATAGCACATCCATTTCTACACAGGACGATCATGCCCAACCTTTTTTCATTTCCTTAAGTAGGCAGAAAAAAACCTTGAGACGAGAATAAAAAGAAATAAAGGTTCGTCGTCTTTGGTATATACACGCTTCTTATGAATAAATGTATACCCTCCAATTTTCCTCCCCATTCAAACCGAAACACCCCATTTAGTAATAATATCGCGCGCACGTATTTTTTCACCCAGCAACACAGTAGTAGTCGTAGACGTAGTCGCTACACGGCTATAGCTATAACCATTACGTATTTTTCCCTTGTTTATTTTGCATATAGCAAAAAATACAGGAAATGAAATGCTTGAATTGGACCCAAAAATCCCATTACAATAATACACACCGATACAGACACACTTTTTGCTTTCTACAAAAAAGGAGACAAGGGAAAATATAGAGAAAAAATACGAGATAATACTTTTAACATGATTTTTCTCTTCAATATCCCCTCGTTGTCGTCGCGTTTTCCCTTTCCCAGAGGAATCTCCCATTTTCTCCCAAAATGACATTTATTCATTCAGGTGAATGGGTAGTAAAAAGGAAAACTACCTACACCACCACTACTACTACTTGTACTACCTACCATTTACTTCTTGCCTCACCAAACGAAAAAGGTAAAAAAGAGAGAAAAAGAGAGAACCTATCTATTTATCTTTCTGTATTCACTATCTGGTTCAATGCATTTTTTCAGGAAAGAGAAAAGGGGAAAGGGGGAGCAAAATAAAAATATACGAAGAAAAAGACGAAAAAGAAGAACGAACAGAAAAATAAGCAGAGAAAGAGAGAGTTAGTGAACGAGAGGAAAAGCCTCAACAACTTTCTTCCATTTTCACGTTTGTAAGTCCTTTTTTAAACGAGACTCTCTCTCACTCTGTATGTCTTGCTCGGAAAGGATTCTAAATCCCATTAAGTGACTACTACTACCACCTACATTGTACAAAGAGGATAGCACCACCAATACTACTTTTTTCTTGTAGAGAACACAGCAACAACTCTAACACATTACATTACTACTACTACCACTACTGCTACTCTTTTTATTTGTTCTCCCTTTTCTAGTTCTCTCTTACTATTACTTTTTTGGCCATTCCCCCGAGAGGCTATTAATTTCACTCTTTTATATCCTTGTACACAAGATCGTTCTACTCCAACCCAAGCATCATCATCTTACCCAATAATAACATGCATGAATGTATGCCTTGCTTGAGGAGACATCTCCCTAACTTATACAAATGTACCATGGAAACACCACAAAAAAGTATCTATATTCCCCATTACCATTTTTACAGGGAATAACGATAGCGGATCTATTGACGCACATTGCGTAGTAATATACACTGTATAACCACTACACCCACCCTCGCAAACACACACGGATAATGGCTTACTTATGTTCCCTTTTTGTTTGAATGTTGTAACACCGGAAACCGTCCACAGGAAAAAACAGTCTTGCTAACAAACGCCGGCAATAAAAAACGTAACCGAGAGAGAGACATACACACACAAACAAACGTAAACATGAGTGCAACGTACGTCGTTGGTGGGAGAAGTCACCTACCACCATTTCCACTCTGTTTATTTTATTTTTTCTTTCTCTGAGAGCGTTTGGTCTGCGAGCATGAAACAGTAGCAGTCCTGATGGTGGTGGTGGCGGCTGCTAATGCGGAAATAAGAGAGCCAAAAAGAGAAACTAAACTATAATCACGATATTATTATTCCATCGGTAGACTGGTGGTTACCATGCATTATGTATAGAATTTCCTAATTCTTATTCCAGCACGACTGCTGATGATAACTGTTTTACTCGTAAAATGTCAGACAAAAAAACCATCTCGTTGTTATACCGTGTACGCTGTTACCTCTCTCACCTGTGCTCTATCACTTTTTGTACCCAACAGGTGAAAAAGCCCAACGTCGTTTCCTGGGTACGTGGTGATCAGAGAAAACCGAAGAATAAAAAATGAACGGTGAGAGTAAGAACTTGTGTATATGTGTTACTCACACTGGAATGATAAGAAGGATCTAAGTAGACCGATAAAAATCAGAGAGAGATGGATGATAAAGATATAAATTTTGATGCTAACCGACGACCACACAGCGGCACTCACTGATGATAATAATGATGATACACCGCTGTGATACGCTACGTGCACGCTCAACGATTTTTTCTTCTTCTTATCGTGTCATCCGAGAGAGAAATAAATGCGGATGAAAAAATGGAAAAGTAAAACGAGAGAAAAAATAGGTACATAAAAAAGGATGATATATTTTTTGTAACCAAAATTGGTTTGCCTAGCATTTTCTCTATAATAACATCTTTTTCTTTTACACCAAAATATTTCCATATTAATACTACTACTACTACTTCCCCTCTAATCTACTTTGCGTACTACTTTAATACTCAGCAAGCTAAATCGTACATGCACAAAAAAAGCTTTAAGGCAGGCAGGCGGGCGGGAGGGCTAGCAGAGAGAGAGAGAGTGTGTGTGTGTATCCTGCCGCGGTTCCTCTCGCCCAAGCACTTTTCGTTTTAAACAAGATATAAAAAATATCTACTGCTTCACGGTTATAGGTTAGCCACACATGCACACACACACACTCTCTCTCTCTGTCTCTCTCCATATTACCCTCCGCCATACAAAAGTGTAGACAATCAACAAAATAACATTTTTCTATCTCTCTCGGGAGAATGCTAACGGAGAAAGAGGTTGAAAGAAAGAGAAAAAAGTACATAATATAATACAACCTTTCACCCGGGCAAAAAGCAAGTAAAATGAAAACACACACAAACACAGAAAGAGAATACACATGTGCATGTTGTATGAAGAGAGTTACTAGTATCTTCATTTATCTCTACAACATTCACTCACGCTCTCGTTTTTTCTTTTCATTTAAAAAGCAAACTTTTTTCTTTTCTCCCTATTCTCATTCTCAAAAAAAAGAAGAAACATAAAGAAAAAAAGAACTGCCTGTAGCCAAAATAAAGGGCAGAAGAAGCAAAGAAAGTAATAATAATCATCATCACTCCATTTTTTATTTTTATACATTTCTCTTTTTCTTTCCGGAATATTGAGAAACCATCTGCAATATTAAATATCTGAAAGAAGTATAGACAAACAGACGATAGAGAAAGAGAGTCTTGGGCCAGAGTTCAAGTTTTCTCGGGAGATTTTTCTTCACTGGGTAATAAATGGGTACCTATCATGCCATGCCACCGTGTACATCCGACGACGACGTCGACGCGACGACAACAACGATAATGATGCTACTCTTTCTTCTTCTCTACTCCTACTACCACTACTGCTGCTGCTCCAGGCCCGTACGAACGCCAGATATTATTACTTTCTTGACTACATTCTCTTCTCGTTAGATTTCCGATGCTAATCTATAATATTCTTTCTCCTCTCTCCGCTTCTCATTTTCTTTTTCTTCTCTCTGACGACGATCAACCAAATTAAATTCTCCACAGGGATAGCTCTAGAAAAAACGGTACTATAGATCCCTATAACACACAAACACACACACTAACACGCAACCAA
This sequence comes from Callyntrura guangdongensis, assembly GCA_027744295.1. Classification (NCBI taxonomy): domain Eukaryota; kingdom Metazoa; phylum Arthropoda; class Collembola; order Entomobryomorpha; family Paronellidae; genus Callyntrura; species Callyntrura guangdongensis. The sequence continues at coordinate 16,125 of JAHZNB010001524.1, forward strand.
TAATATTTTGTTCTTCTACAAAACCCCTCTCTTCTCAAAAACTTTTTCCTCTCAAACCTGCTTATCAAATACCTAAAGTCTCCTTTATTATGGCCTGCAAGTCTTTTGATATAATTTTCTTTTTCGGTTCCAAGAAGCAGCAGCAGCAACAGCTATGGTAGCAGCGGTAGTCGACCGCACCCTCTTAACTTTTCTGCTTTTCTCACCGTCTCTATTCTTCTCCTTCTTCTGCTACTTTTTCTATCCACTCCACTTGAACTTTATGATGACTTGTGTGTGTATTTTCTCCGAAGGAAAGCAGAAAAAGCAAAAAATAAATAAAATTGTGTGTCTACTTCGCTTCTTATTTTATCTGATATCACACCGTATCTAGCCATAAACCATCCCTGCACTCTCTCGCCTTTTGCTCCTTTTTGTTTCTACTTTCACCCCCATACTTGACTTTCTCAAGTCTTCTTGCTTTCAAGAAAGCCGAAAAAATCCTTGCAAGTTGATGCAGAAACTCGTACATAAAACGAGGTAGCAGTTCGCTAATACTTTTTTGAATGATACATCCTTCGTTACTGCCCGCTACTGTCTGGACACGGGTAGAGGGCGGGATTTCAGGGGGCATAGAAACTACGACGACGAAGTTTAGTTTCGTTTCCCCAGTAATAATAATAATAATAATATATTTGTACGTATACAAGGAAAATACGTTAGTACGCCAACCACATTTTTTCTTGGGGAATAAGTAATATAGCTCATCTGTATGAAAAATGATGACCCGATTTGAATAGAGAAAAAATACATAAAGAAACAAGAGTAGAAGGAGGAGAGTCCTCAAAGCACACAAAACATCAAAGAAATTATCCTTCCTGAACATTCTACCCAGTTTATGAGCTGCGTGTATGCATGACTACAACCACCACTACTACAAATATCAAAATTATTCCTTGTACACAGTTTTGTAGTGTCTACCTTTTAGAAGACCCCCCAAAAACAATCTATAAGCCCCGGCGTGGATGGTAGTTCTAGTATGCTACGAATTGTCTGTAGACGACGACAGCAAAAAATGAAAATTCCTCTCACATTCTCCCCCGGAATACACAGAGAGCATCTCTTTCTGTACTCATCTCCCATTCACCACCACTACTACCATCACGGCTGCTTCTTGACTATTTTGTATGGACATCGCAGACATCCTCTCACTCACATCATACTTAACTTTCGTCCATTTTTTAGACGGGCACGTTTTGCGTTTCATGCACAAATCCCTTTTTGCTCTTTTTTCTCTCTCGCTTGTTGGTTAACTGGCTCATTCAACAAACCGAACAAAATGACGACGTTTGTTGTTCGTTTACGGGGTCGTTATGCCTTCCTGCTTACTTTTCCCTGCAACCGTATTTCTTTCTTTCTCCCTATCTCTCCACATAAGAAAAATGGAGAAACTTTCTTCTGGAAAGATTCTTCACCGGCAACAGCACCAACGTATATTTATTTCCTTGAGCCGAGCCACAACAAAGCTAATAATAAAACATGTACTCTCATCGTGGCTACTACCATCTCCACCACCGCTGCTTCTCGGCCAGCTTTATTAATAAAACAAAACTTCTTTCTCCCCACCACTCTGCATCTCCATCCCTGACCCTAAACCGCCTTTTACATACTCTCGACCTGCCTGGTATTTGCTCTCTTTTGTAGTATTTTTCTGCTTGTCTTTCCTAAATCAGTAGGTGTATCCCACAAAGTTGGTACACAAAACAGGAAAAACGAATAACTTACTCAAGTGAACACAAACACAAATCTACAACACAGTGCTAGAGGAGGAAGGAAGCAGAAGAAAAAATATGTAAGAAAGCAGCAAATAAAAAAAGATTCTTGATTCGTGCTATTGCTTTTACAGTGGCCACGAAAAATACATATGATAAGGAAAGCAGTAAGATGGAATGACATACATACATTATCGCGTCAGTAGTAAGAGAGAGAGAGAGAGAGATGGCTTATTTTACACATATACGTTTACTTTGAGTACTTCCCCTTCGTTTTCTTGAGAGAATACATGAATTTGTTCGTTTCTTTGTGCAGGAGAGAGAGAGAGATAGCATCGTCATTATTAAGGATGAAGAAAAAAGTTTCTTCTGTACCAGGTTTTCCGGGAAAATAAGAACGAAGTCAGTGTGGCCGCGTGCTTCATATGCATTTCATGCAGGCAACTGTATAAAATCCCATTCCGAATTTAATATTAAACTATGAATGCACTAGACGTCCATATTATATTATTATTTTTCTGAGGGTTGGTTTACATTCCAAGGAGTTCCCTTTCTCTCTTTCCTGCGACAACCGTGAAGACGTCGTATGTTATTATTATTATGAGTTATACAGTTATTCCGCCACGACTGCGATGAACGAACACACATTTGCACACAAGGACACAATATGGACGAGTAGTCAAATAGATGGAGAAAGAAGGATAAAAAAGTTTATTTTTAGTGGAAACGATCAGAACTCATCTACTTGCCTGCTTCAAGTATTATTATAAGAAAATTACTGACATCTGTTTACTGACAAGTTTTTTTTCTTGTGAAGGGCCCGATATCTTCCCAAAAAGGAGAAAAAAGAGAACGGGCGCTGAGAGGAACCAAAAACAATCTTAATTTAAGTCGAATTTAAAGCAACGGCGAGAGGGGCAAGGGGAAGGAGAACCAAACGAGAAGTACAAGATGAAAATTGATGAAAACTTTCTTTTTTATCGTCTCTTGATTTTCCTTTCTTGTTTGAAAAACAAATACGTGTGTGTGCGTGTCTGCTGCCTACTACCTATAATACCCCAGAGAAATGAGAGACGAGAAAATCATCATCACAACCAAAAAAGTTTCTCTCTCTCTCGTCCTTTCTTTCTTTTTGATTATTACTACATTTTTCTCCGCATCCTTTTTATACCGTTTCCTTTTGCAACATGCAGACAGAAAAAAACAAATTACCTCAATTATTTTCAACTTAGCTGTTATTAGAAAGAAGCATAGAAAAAAACAGCATTTGTTTCCTATCGATCGCTATTCTCTCTGGCTATATCACCATTCTACTGCTGCAGCTACTTCTGTTGACGAAAGATTTTGAGATTTTCATTACTTCTACGTTTTTTCTCTGGCTGCTTTTTGGCAATCTATTTTCTCAAAAGAAGAAAAAACACAAATCCTTCAAAAGTTACCCCTCTCTCTACTACAACTACTGCTGTTGCACTAATGATGCAAAATAACAATCATGCTAATGCTAGGAAAAAGCCATTAAACTTGGGTTTCCTCCTTGTGATTCCTGTGTCTCTCGTCTCCTTCTCTTGCTCCTATTTGTCTCTCTCTCTCGCCCTATTCTGCTCGACAGTTTGCGTGTTCTTCGTCCTAATAAAGAAGTTTCTCGTAAAAATACCCCTAAACCCGTAACCACTTGATGACGGTCAATTTACTACCCGTAATGTATTAATTATAGCACTATATTTTTATTATGGTTACAGGTTCATGTCCTATGTGTCGTGTTTTCTTATGGGACAATAACAACAACACAACTATAACAACAATGCCAACGGTTAAGCTGTTAGACCAAGAGAAAAAAATCAAGATATTTTTGCCCGCCAGTCATTTTTTACCCTTCTTCTCTCTACACATTTTCAGAGTTGTCGTATACATATATATCATGTCGCATGACTAAACTTGGGGACGTGCCTAACTGCTTATTACAGAGTAGCACCCACCGTCAACGACAACAATGACGAGATAAATAGATCATTTTTCTACCCAGCAACGAGGGAAAAAATAGGACACAAAATTTATAACGTACCTAATACTCCTCCTAAAACTACTGACCGTGGTCGTGGTGCATGTTATACTATACAGTAAAGGAGTGCATGTGAGCCAGGAGCTCAATTATACCAAATTATTATTTTATTTTTGTACATACATATTATACATACCTACATCGTTTTATACTATCATCACCATCAGTTAACTAGTTACTACTACTACCACCACAGTACACAGTAAGAACCACATGATTGAGAAGAATGAGACATGAACGTGCATGTACATACGTAATCTTGCCACCACACAGAGCCGCCCTAATCTAAATAAATGATGCCGAAAGAGAACATCAATCACCTCAACAGCCAGACTTACTACAACTGGAAACAGTAGTGGCATAACGCATTACGTACATTTTAATAACAGCAACTATTCCGCAACAGCAGTAGCAGCCTCATGTTTTACTGACTTAAACAACACTGTATATTTGAATTTTCGCGCAAATTAAACACCCCCGTTCCCAAGGCCTGTCTACATGAATGCTGTTACTGTACTACGCTCGGATACGGATGGGATGATCGTCATGATCACATGACGTGCTTAAAAACGAAACTTTCGTATTCAAAAAAATCTGGTAATATCCCGTTCGTTCACATTATTAATTGTAGTGTGGTTTCCTTCCTCCTATATCATCTTACAAAAGCTACAAAATAAAGCTCAAAAAATCTTTCCCATGAATCGTCACACACTACACACAAACAGAGATCATATTAAACTCTGTCCTTAGTTTATAAAGACAAGAGGGTATTACCCGGTGACATTCTATTTTTCCCGAATTATTTTCTAGTTTCTCCTTCCCTGCCAAAATTTGCACCAGGGAACAAAGATACACTTATAAGAATATGACAGGAAAAAGACCGGAGCATCCTATAAGCTTGAAACTTCCCAGAGTTCTTTCACTCTCCTCAAATTATTATTCTACTCATTCCCCGCGAATGAGTGATGATGAAACACGAACTAAACGGACAGCGGGGCATTATCATCATCTTACACAAAAGCTTACAGTCACACACACATATAGATACACAAGTAACAAAGAACGTCACGTTACCGAAAAATATTATTGGAACAAAATTTAACACGGGTAGTTTATAAACTATACCATGCATCATCATCACCATCATTACTGTCGTCATTCTCTGCACCATCACATCTTCGTCATCATCGCCACTAGCAACAACAGCAGCAGTAAAGACTAAAGACACCAAACTTTTTTCTAGACAGAGTGACACATATAATCTACTTCTGGGCTGTATGGTGTGTACTACTGTTATAGGTTGTTGTCTAGCTGCAAGCAAGAAACAAAGTAGGTAAGATATACACGGGAAGTCTTAAACAAACTACTAACTATAAAAACTTACTCTCTCTCTCTCGATTTTCTTTTACCCGGCCTAGTCATTTTCTCTCCCCACTCTCTTCTGTAGGTGTACCAAATATATGTTCCTTACTTTTCATAACAGAGATTGTATATCCCAACTTTGTATTATCTTTTCTTGTAAATACACTATACAGAGTTTTAGGCACCCAGGGAACAAGATGTGTGCCTTTTTCTCTAAAAAGGGAAAAGTGCTAGTGTTCCTGCTGCCTCGTCTATTGTTCAACTGACAAGCTTTTAACTTGATAAAATAAAACAAAAAAGAAAAGACGCGCAAGACGAAGAGAGAGTTCACACTAATACACGGGAAAGCTTGTTTACGAATAATAATACGTGCTCCCATTCTATCTGATTGTGTGTCGTGTCGTTCAAAATGAATACAGCTTTAAACAGAAAAAGAGACACGCAGACACATACAAACACACAACTGCTTATATTCTTTACCACTCTTTTCATATTCCCTACTCGTTTCTCTATGGAATACTCTGAAAAAAACTTGCCCGGGTGCGCGCCTGCATTGTGGTATTATAAGTATAAATTTACTTGTTAAAACAATGAAGTCTAGAATGCAATAAATTATCCTGAGGAAGAGAGAGTCGGAAACTTATAAAAAAGGGACCAAAGCTAGTAAAATTGGAGTTGGACATCTATAACTATATTACTTTAGGTAATTTCTTTTTTCCTCCTCACTCTTCTTTTTCTCTCATCCAACTTCATGTAAACTATTTATGAACACAATAATGTAATTTACTGCTGCTCTTGGTACACCCTCGTGGAATACAAAAAATGTCCTATTGTCAGTTATACACACATAGTTACAAGGGATGTTGCGACCATTTTTCTGAACATTCCATCTAATTTAGAAGTTGAAGCGACCAAAACAAGTTTTTCTCTCCGTCACACGGTACACATAACATGTAGCGTTATTATGTGTACACAGTACTTGATGAGTCGAAAAACAGCTTAAATTTTTTCAAAGTGAAAATCAATTTTTTATCCTGTTAAAAAATCTTTTGTTAACTGAAGTCGCTACAAAAAAAGTAAATGGAAAAGCCCGAGAAAATGTTAAAAGGTCATTTAAAACCCATCACAGAAAAAACTTTCCATATTGAGAATGTTTAGAAGGGTAATCATCATCAACCTTGCATCAACACAAGTTTTTAAAATCAGCAAAAGTGTTTCGCAAACAAGAAATCTACGCGGAAATCGACAAAACAGATACTCATTCATCTCATCACTTTTCTGTACACATTTTCATTTTTACCAACTGCAGTAATTAGAAAGCAAAAAGCGAGTGGCAAAAGCTTTAAATTTAAAAAGCAACGATAAATACCCCAACTATACTTCCTTTCTATTGGTTCATTTCCTCCTCACACTAATATTGTTTAAAAAAAATACTCTCCATGAAATGGAGAGTCTGTGTATGAAATGGATATTCGACCATAGCTTGGACGCCATGTTTCTTGAACACCACGATCCGCATTACTTGTCCATGTGGCGAGGACGATTGTGTGTATCACATCCTGTAGAAAACAAAAAAACACCCCAGTCAATGATGATGATAAAGTATGTAATGGCGACCATGATAAAAAATCGTTTGAAGATGTAATACTTTTGTGGCACAAAATACTTGTACTAGCTGTACTAATATCATCACCACCACCACCAGAAAATCACATCATCATTATGTCACTGCCAAGTTTTCTTAATGCTTCTTCTGTTGCTCTATCGCTCTCCTGACGATGATGACATTATCATCAACGTCAACCCTTAAAAGTAAACTTTAAAGGCATTTGAGAAGAGACCCACCAAAAAATATTCCCAACCTATAAATATACACAGCCAGAGAACAAACTATACCTAAACAACGAGAGCGCATTACCACTACTTATTATTTTGCCATCACAACACCAACCACCACAAAAATTACTGGTAAATGTTTCTGGTAAATACACGGCCACGAAGAGCACCAAAACCAAAAATATTCCATTTTCCCTTCTCTGCCGTACTTCCTTTAATACCTAATATTATTAATATACACACAATATCTCTCACATCCTTTGCCCGTTTTTAGCATTACCACCACAGCACCGGCGGCAGCATACACACATAAACAGACCATCAATCACATTAACGACAAGTCTACTTAAAAAGCTATTCCTTCCCCGGGAAGATGAAGAAGACGCGAGAGAAAACCTTGCTACCGAGTCACATCAAAGTGATAAGGAATACACGGCATGACGTTGACGCAACTCTCACTCTGAACTGAACATGTTTATTCCTATGACCCTAGAGAGATATGTAGCCATCCATTAGAAAACGTAAATGGTAAACGTCACTGCACACACAGCACATACACATACTAGTGACATTACACAAAATTGAAGGCGATTTTTACACAAGACACACGGTAAAATTATCTATAGCGTAGCGTACACATGTATACACACGAGCACTTTTTTCCTTCGTCTTTCTCTCTCTCTCTCTTTCTCTCTGCATAATTTCTTCAATTTTTTCCCCTGTACATCATCCTGAGATAAATGGGTGGATAGAAAGACAGCAAAAGAAAAAAGACTCGATTGGGGTTACGGACGTCGTCGTGTCACGACTCTCGTCAGAAAAGAGCAATAACAACGGAACGGGAAAAGCTCAGTGAAATTATAACAAAGTTTTGAAAGACATTTTTTCTTACAAAATACTATCGTACCTTACTACGCCACTATATACGCCACTGCCAACAAGATAAACAGTAGAGAGAGAAAAGGCTTGTTTCTAGCTGTATATGTCGACCAATTTTTTTGTAAAACTGGCGTCTATTATCATTCTCTCGTAATGACGTGCACACGTAAAACATTTTAAGAGAGAAGCGAGGATCCATCCATGTTGCACATATACCATACCTTTACATTTTTTGCTTATTTCCGACTGGCAGCTAATGTACTTTTTTGTATACACACGCACGCACCTCACCGTCGTCTTTGTCGTCGTCATCAACAACAACTACAACAAAATCTTATTTCTTCTCACTTGTCTCTTCGAGAACTTGTCCAAAACAAAACTCAGCTAGCTTTCCAAGAAAAATGTTTGCCACCATTTATCATTCCTTTTCACTTATTAAAACGTGGTAGACATAAGATCTTCTTAGATCTTTTCTTCTAATTTTCTTTCTCAGGATGACGAAAAGCACACTCGGGGAATATAAAAAATACCAGAAAAATAATTACTTTTCTATTCGATTTCTGCTCACTCAGAATAAAACACCAGAATCCTCCATCTCCTTCACCGTCAAAATTAAGTGTGAATAATTTGAATTCTAAATTAAACTCCTCGACTCTCTCCATGTTAGTATTGTTAACCTCTCTCACGGAAAAATATTTTTTCTCGAACAACATCTACAAAAATATACATTTATTCTCCCTATTATTAATACTCGGTGGAGAAAGTTTCAAATTTCTGATACAACTCCTGGCAAAAGACAGAAAGAAGTAAACAAAATACGCGTTTTTTCTTCTTCTTTGGTTACACAAAACAGGTTCTAGTGGTGGATAGTGTCAAATGATGATAATGATGATGGTTGTAGTAGTAGTGGTGGTGATGGCAAATAGATTGGTAATTTTTTCTTCTTTGGTTACACAAAACAGGTTCTAGTGGTGGATAGTGTCAAATGATGATAATGATGATGGTTGTAGAAGTAGTGGTGGTGATGGCAAATAGATTGGTAGGTTTGTAGTTGTAGCTGTTCTCTGCTTACTGTGTTCTTTTTTTTACAAAATCTGGCATGAAAGTGACAGTAATGAGGAGACGCAGTGTAATTAAGGGAAACTTTTGTTTTGTCTTCTCCCCCAGAGAAAAAAAACATAACAATGAATAGTAAATACGTTACATTTTTATCATTCATTATCGTATATATACAGAATATAAACATGCCTACAAAATATTTTGTTTGTGAAAGACACACAGTGCTTATCAAGAAAAAAATTAGGTGCCGAACACGTAACATGCTAAATTGGCGCTTTCTCATTAACAACCACAACGTTATCTTTAGAGAAACGATTTCCGAGGAAAATGAATAACGACAGCAATGATTTCTAGTTAGACACTGTGAATCTTAAAAATTATGTATATTTTTTATGTATAAATTCATTTAAATATTACGATATTTTGTTTCAAATGAGAATGTGTATGAGAAAACGGTATTTTTTGAAATGTGGTACTTACAGTGGTTATTGGGTACATAGGATTTAATATGGTGAACAATAGTATATGGTTCACTCGCTCCGACTCTTCCCTAGAAATAGAAAAGAAAATGAAGAAAAATGTAGATATTTTAGTGAAAAATAATAAATGATTATGATGATTATCATGTTGATATGATGATGTATAGTAGTCGTAACTCTTAAAAATATACGTAAAATATATTTTATCAAGCTACACGGAGTATTTTTGTAGTTAAATATTTATTTTTCTTGATAAAACTGGATTTCATGAATGAATGAGTGTGTGAAAATGTCTGTGTGTGATGGTGTAGTAGTAGAAGAGTCGTTCTTGATGAAAATTCTTTCGTTTTTCAACGAGCCGAGTATCTTGTTTGTCATGAGAAACACGGCAGTTCCCTAATTCCATTATATTCCTGCGAAAAAAAACTCAGCATGGCACGAGAAAGAATACAATTGGAAAGTGAAAGATATGAAGCATAGGAATTTTGCATAATGACCCTCTATCGCATTCACTATTTCCATATCACTATCAGTTTCTCTTACAGGTCACATATTTTTATCTGGAGAAACTCATTAACCCCACCTTCATTTACTTTTGCCCGGAGCCCAGACAAATGTCTTTAGGCCTAGGTGTTACACTTGACGCCCGTATTATTTATCATTTCATCAGGATTCCGATTTCATTCTGACTGACTATACCCACCTATCTTCATAGCATTCACTAGTCAGCAAGTTTGGCATCTGCGGGATTTTTTAGCAGCATCATCATCCGAGAAATTTCCATGGGTAAAGAAAAGCTCGTTGATGTTGTAAC